>APFE030248900.1:128799-138885 GCA_000404065.3 Pinus taeda
CTGCAAACACAAACAAGCAAACAATTAAATAGCACCTGAAAAGCCAATATTATAAAGCATATTCATCATAATGATCAAGGAGATTATGAAACAAACCACATAAGACAATTTGTTGAGAAAAATGAATCTGATTGTATTAATTCAAATAAAGAATAACTTTACAACCTGTGCCTTGATGTTGTACAAGCTCCTCCTAGGGTCCGACCAGAAGTCTCCTCTACTTTGACAAGTTTCACTCACTTCCCAATGAAACCAAAAGGTATGTGATCTCTCCTCTCAAGTTTAACTAGGAAGTCCCAATTCCATCAACATTTACCCTCAAAATTTTCAGCTTCTAACCTCTCTAGCAACTGACCCAATGCCTTAATTTATAGTGCAATGAGGGAAGTTACTAGGTCCTCCTTCAAAGGGATAAAGCCCCTTCAAAGGGATAGCTCCTCTCAACAAGGGATTAGTTCCTCCTTGTATGGGATGCATGAACCACTTGGAGCGAACAATCCACATAACAAATCCTTCTAGAAAACTCTAGAATCAACCCAAGATGAGTTTTTTAAGATAAAATTGCGCCTTTTGACTTTTACAGGGGTACGCACCCTCCCCTTTACATACAGAGCGTATAAGTACACAGATACCTTGAACAAAAGGTGCGGGCCCGCAGGCAAAAGTAAGAGAAAGTGCGGAACCAGAGTTACATTGCTTTTTTTGATGTCTTTCTCTCTTTTCTCAAGCTTGTTTTGAAGAGCTGAGGTTTAAGACTTGCTTAGGAAGCTGGTATAGGTGATGATAGGCCTACACCGACTGCAAATAATCAAGGTGACGATATTTTTGTGTAACACATAACCCAAAAATACTAGGTTTATGATTTATTTGAAAAAGGTTTACATTAGTTATCTTGTTTTGCATATGTTTCTTGTAGCTTCGAAGTTGATTCATTGCATAGATCAGAGTTTTTGACATCAGTTAGATAGTTCTTAAGTCCAACTCATCTTTTCCACCATTGGTTATGATATTTCATGAATGATAAGAGAGCATGTGCATGTGATGTTGCAGAATTGCTGGATATGCAAGCAAGGAGCCTTTTCACCATCTCCATCCTGGAATTCTCCACCCTCTTTTAATGAATCTCAAATAATTTTCTTGAGCTTTTTCTTTTAGGTCACCGTGAGCGGGCCCTCTTCGTCCAAAACTGGCCTTCCTAAAGTGTTGAGATTGGCTAGGAGTGTTGGTCACCTTTCGTCCATCTACCACAACCTCCATCCACCTTGCCATCCCTTGATATCATCGTTCTTACCTTCCAAACCCTCTCAACAACCTTTCTGTAGCATTACAGGCCTTCCTGTAGCATTTCTATAGCAACCTGTTTTGCCCTTGTTTTGACTTGTAATGCAAGTTTGACTTAGTTTAGAAGTAGGTTGACCCCCAGCTTGGAATCCATGATCAAAGGCAACACCTAGGCCATTCCAACTATCCTTTATCCTTCACTGCAAGAGAGAATAACATTAGTTTCTTTATCACAGGTTTGGCACAAGTAGAACATTACTTGATATACAAGCATGAATTAGATAGATGATGCATGAAATCTTGAGTTATGAGTTGGTAGGATAATTTGTTGTTTACAAGAGAATTTGATAGCTAGATGGTTGATTGAAAATAGTGTAGTTTCCTTTCTGCAGGTAGTATAGCTCTTGTGTTCTTTCATGAATTGATTCAGTAGCATTTACAAGCTGGTAGCATCTACAAGTTAGATTTGAAAATAATTTACTTTTTCCACATTAGAGCTAGCCTTTGAATTGCAATTTTAGTAGTTAATTTCCCCCTAATTCAATAGAAGAATGGTCTTGGAGCTATATTGATCAAATGACCTAGTTGAGGGTTGCATGAGTAGAATTCCATCCACTATGTATATATCACTGTGACCTCAAAGTTTGTATGAACCCCGAGTTGATAAATAGAGTTGAGGAACCCCTGGGAGTTGCAACACTCTTGGTGCAATCACCACTTTTTGGTGCCTTTTTTGGGGAGGTGTCTAGGTAAATGTTATTTTTTCTTAAGCATTGATTTCTATTTTGCATTCGGTTTTGAAAAATCACATAAAAGAAGAAAAACATTATTTCATGCCTCGTAGGAATAGAGATACTCAAGGAAAATTATTACCAAACACCCCCACACCATCAAACAATCAACCTTCACTCTTCTTCAGTGACTGTCAGCTTCTCTCTCTGACTACAAGGGAGTTAGAAGACCCCTTAGGTGAGCAACCTGAGATTTTTGAAGAACCTATTGGGGAAGAAGAAGAGCCCATTTCACCTACCCAAACCATGGCTGAAAACAAGAATGAGGATGTTTTTCCTATCAGAGAGATTAATGGAGAGGCTAGAATGAAGAATACAAGCCCTACTGCCCTTCCTTAGTTCCATGGCTTAACCTATGAGGACCCTGATACTTTTATGTTTGATTTTGTTGTGGTCTGTAGGACCTATGACTATACCTTTGATGACTAGAAGCTAAAGTTATTCCCATCTATCCTTAAGGATGTAGCCTTGCGTTGGTTTATGGGTCTTCCTGGGGATAACATCACCACTCGGGCTCAAATGTAACAAGCCTTTAACAACAAGTACATGGACTATTCTCGGTCTAAAGAAACCAAATAAGAAATCTTTAGAATGACCCTTAGACCTGATGAATCCCTAGAGGATTATGAGGAAAGATTCCATCTCAGGTAGAGGAGGGTCATATGCACCCTTGATCCTGAATCACTCAAGTTAGTTCTTCTTCGAGGGATCAAGGAGGACATGCTGGAAACCCTCAACATGATTTCTAGGGGGGACATCTATCAATTATCCTATGAAGACATCAAAACAATGTTCAAGAACCACTCTAGGGATGCTAGGGAGAAGGGTAGGGCTAGTCAAGCTTTGGTTAGTTCCTCTCCCTGCACAACATCCATCAAGAATGAAATTGGAAACATGTTGGAGGACTTTAAAAGTGAAATGACACTTACCTTTTCTTTTCAAATGGATACCATGTAGATCAACAGGAGACAAGAGGAAGTAGAGAGGATCTTACCCAATTTTTTTCCCTAAATGCACTAGAAGGCACCCCATAAATGAATGTCCATTAAATGTCACATAGGTCCTCTCAGTTTGTGAGGAAAATTGTGCCATGGATAAATGTCCTTCTTTGTCTGGATTAAAATTGTATACCAAGGGGTAGAAGGTGGGGCTAAGCAACTCTATTTTATAAATCAAAGGAGGCCTCAAGGACCTCGGTTATACCAACAGTGCATGAAGGGTGCATCTTACTCTTATTACCATCCCAACCAGAATACACACTTTCCACCTTGGTACTCTTCCACTCATCCATCATGTTCCACACCTCCTTCTTGTCCTTATGCTCCTCAATATCCTCTTGAACCTATTGTTAAGTGCAACCCAACTTGAGCTAGAATTTAGCAAAGAATTCACATTTTGTGGGGCAGAGTGCGCAGTGGAGCGGGCATTGGAGTGCGAAGTGGACAGTGTAGTGAAGTGCGAAGTGGACCATGCAGTGAAGCGCAAAGTGGACCATGCAGTGGATCATTTTGAATATACCGCGTGGTGTCGTAAGGGATTTAGGGTGGGTCGAAGCCCCTCCTTTTTGTAAAAGCACATGATTTTGTAGTGGATCAATGGTTTGGGACCATAGTTGCTTGTTTTAGGGATTCCATGTTATTTGGACCATGGTATTTTGATGATGTAACCCTTTGATGTAATAGTATATATAGGCTAAAATAATAAGAAGAGAATCATCTTGAATTAGATCCAGATCAATGTTACGGGTGAATTATTGTGATCTATAATTTGGTAGAGAAGGCGAGGCTCTGTAGCTAAGTGTGTAGAGGCCTGAGTCTGTAGCTAAGTGCGCAAACAATTTGCATCTTAGTGCATAGGCCAAGAACTATTTGTGGATTCAAAGATTTATTATATTAAGAAATATTTTTTGTGGACGTAACCCTACACTGGGGTGAACCATGGTAAATTGGTGTTTGATGTGTATATTTGCTTATTATCTGTTGTAGAGTCGCAGTTATTACAGTTTCATTTTACTTCAACAAAGTGATGGTTTATGGTTTTATATGGAATGTTTAATTAAGTAATCTAATGTGACGAAGTGATTTATAAGTACTAAGAATAAGATAACATAATAATACCACATCTCCTAGTCCTTCAAGGCCGCAGAAACCTGGTTTTGCATCCTCCCATAATCACTTCGGGTGAGACTGTGATCTGCTTGCAAGTCATTGTCGAAAGGGCCAGTGATTGAGGGTTTTGTTGGTGCACAATATAGATTGAACTCGGGTCAGCCCAAACCAAGACAACAAATGGTTCTATTGCTGGGACCAACATCTGTTTGAGGGATATGTGGATGTGGTACCTGTTGATGAAAGAAATTCATGATTGGGTAAAACAAAAAGAGAGAGAATTTACGAATCAAGAAAACAAAAACCCCTATTTGACATCTGAAGCTTGGTTACAAAAGTATATATTTTACAGATCAATATGGGATTTTCTTTGCTTCATTTTATTGTCAAGCTATATGAGTGGATATCGAGATTCATTGAAAGGAAGAACTATTTTAATGGTGAAGAACCTACGGTATGGACTCCTGAACTAATATAGCAACTCAAGAGAAATGGCGATAGGATTTCAAGCGCTATCAATTTTTGGATTGATAACATCTTGGGAGTATTCATTACTGAGTTCATCATAGACTCAACCGTGTCCTACAACAAATCAGAATGACGATTCTTCAAAGGACCGCGAGGTAAGTATTTAAAATCTCTAAAACTTTGGATTAAGATGCTTCTATTTAGTTATGTTTGGAAGAATAGAGAATAAATTTGAGCAAGAAATTGGAGTAACATTAAGTGGAGAGAGATATAGAGGAGATACTAGAAAGAGGTATTGTGGATAAGACTCAAAGGACTTTATAGAAACTAATTATAGTCCTCTTTTAAGTGAATCTGAAAGTGAAAGAGAAGAAAGCCACCATAATAACCCCTAGTTAACTTCGCAGTATTCACCCTCCCAGCCTGAGAACTCACAGAAGCCAGAATCTAGTAATATCTAGGGTACTTTTGGCTTTCCCCCTCCCCCTCCCCCTCCCTCTACCCGTCTTACCTCCTATCCCCCTCCCATTATCCCATTACTTCTCCACTCCCCCTCCCCCTCCCCCTCTAAGAAGAAGTATGGCTGACGATATTAAGATACCCGTTTTCAAAGGAACTGGATTGGAGGATCCATAACAGTTTTGGTTTTTATATGAAGCTGTATGGACAACGAAGCAGATCAACGATGAGAATATAAATAAAGCGCAAATATTTACGACATTTCGAGATAGAGAATTGACATGGTATATGAAGTATTCAAATAATCAGAACAGAACGTTTGAAAATATTAAAACAACACTGATAAGAGAGTTTAAGAAACTGAATTCTGAGTCGCAGTGCATCATCGAGTTGAAAGAGATCAAATAGAAACCTACTAAGTATGTTTGGCATTTTTATTAGAGATTTAAGGTGTTATTGGATCAAGTAAGCTTCGACATAGCTCTCCAACAACATTAGGAATGGTTTATAGCTACGTTGCTACCATATATCAGATTGCCATTGATGCAACAAAAGATAGAATGTCAAGATGAAGCTCTACATATTGCAATGAAATTGGAAGCTTTGCCTATAGGAGATACTAACACAGGTATGCAACAAATTCAAAATTAGTGGGCGGACCTAACCCTACATATACAAGACATCAAGAAAAGAAAAGAAGTTAGAGAAGAAATATGGTGTACAAAGTGTAGATTGGAGGGCCATTCTAAAGAACAATGCCCTATCTTTAGAAATCACATGGCTAGTGGGGCACCAAATCCCTTAAATGCAAGAATAAGCCCATGGTGCAAAATATGTAAGACTAGAGGCCAACATTGTTTAGAATACTACTACTTGTTACAGAAATATTATAGACTTCAAGGAATCTATATTGCAAATTATGTAAATCAATAGGACACGATGAGAATAATTGTTGGGCTTACTAACTAATAATCGAGCACATTGCTGACACTTATAGGATGCAAGAAGAAGAGCATGGACATGAGGATAATGGACAACACGATGGTTGAGGAGGTTACCAAGGAAGAGGTCAAAGTGGTGGAGCTGGTCAAGGAAATTGATAGATCATTTGCTATAACTGTGGCCAGAAACATCATTTTGCGAGAGACTACCATAATCCTACAACAACATGTAAGTATTGTAAATCCTTTTACAATTTAACTGAAAAATGTCCTATACTTATGGTCAATATGTAAGAAAAAAGGAATCAACAACCGAAACAAAATATCAAAATGATGACTGCTTAAAGGAGGACTGACAAACCTCGAATTAGTATTGTCACTAGAATTGGAGTTGCGATCAGTATTGATAAAGTGGATGAAAAGAAGGAATCTTAAAGTGCATGGATCAGAAAGACTACTGAGAAAGTTCCCTTTTTTAATATTCAGAAAGAAAAAGAAGTATTTATGGAAGCAAAGTGAAGTTTTATGGATGCTGGAGCTTTAACCTCTAGTGCACAGCCAAAACTTGATCGAAAAAGTAACTACGATTTGTCATCAACTTCGACATAGGACCGAGCTCTGAAACAAGATCGAAGTCTGACACAAGACGAAGATTCAACAAATCAAGTCAGTATTTTAAAGTCTTTTCCGCAGACTTGTATGAAATTTTTGAGAGATCAAAAGGTTGTATAAGGGCTTCAGCAGTTAATAGATTCCTGTGCATCCAAAGAAACACTGCGAAGTGAGATGTGCACAACCAATAATTTGCATTGATAGAATAGAACTAGAAGAGAGATGAGGCTTAGTGAACAAATAGGAGAGTATGAGATGGATCAAATTATTCTAGATTTGGGATCTGATGCTAATGTATTGACGAAGCAGACATGAGAAATAATGGGTAAGCTGAATCTACAATGGTCACCTATACAGTTAAGGATGGAAAATCAAAAAAATATCTTCCCTCTGGGAAGACTACCAGGTGTCACAGTGGATATTGAAGGAGTTCGCACTACTGTTGATTTTGAAGTAATAACGATTGTCAATGACAATAGACATTATCCTACATTACTGGGAATTGAATGGGAATTTGATAATATGGCCATAATTAATATGAAGAAGAGACAGATGATATTTCAAGGAAACAATATGAGAGTAATTGTTCCCTTAGATCCATCAGAGGTAGTTAGATATACAAAACCAGTCAAAGAATAATACTGCACAACTAACATAGACAATATCTATCAAATGAAAATGAAGGAATAATATTGGGTTAACCCTACTATAACAGACAAGTTGAGTTGGGAGCGTGATAGTTCTTATATCTCAGACTCAAAAGAAGAGTTGGAGAATTGCCAAAATAGGTTGCATGAAGTATCCACAAGGTGTTGTGCAAGAATTACCAAGTCAGTTTGTTGTATGATATATGAGCTATGTAACTTGCCTTCTTATGATGGCTCAGGTGATGTAAATACTTTTCTTAATGATTACAAAGAACAAGTTCCAGAAAATCAAAGGGTTCCAACCTTACATATAGCCTCGAAATCTAACCCTTCTAGATGGTGGAATGCACACAAGAAGAATATAGGAGGTTGGTAGGAATGTCGAAGATTGATAGGGATAAGGTTTGGATAGATTGATACAGAGATGGAGATAAAATATGATGGTGAAACTAATCCTAGGAAGCATATCCATCTATGGACTACAACATGGAAGGAGATTCCATAGCAAGAATGGGTACATGATTGATTCATACATTAGAGACAATCCCAAGAACTGGTACCTAGAAATGTAGCTTCGACATGGTACCGTGAAATGGGCAGACATGGCTGATGGCTTCATATTAACATTCAACTTTGAGGATGATTTACCATGCATAGATTTGGCCCTTCAGATAGTGAAGAAGAAGATATTTGAGAATGTAACCCCACTGACATGGCAACAACCTGACTGGGCTGCACAGATATAAAATGCAATGGAGTGATATAACCTCACTATAGATGAAGAAGAAGATCCTCGCAACATTGACATAACATAGTCAAAAGGATACCATGAAGTAACTTTACCTTAGTTAGAGATAATAGACATAATGAAGCCACTAAATACCAAGAAGGTGAACATAGGATCATAAAAGGAGCTACTATGGGGTAAAATGCATGGGATGAAAACTACCCTCAAAGGTCTTCCCGAGACCTTTAACAGACTGTAAGATTATATGCAAAAGCTACCAGTTACACACATGTTCATCTATCAAACATAAATTGACAAGATATGGAAAGAGGATCACCTTCAGTTCCTTATAGATTCGCTTGGGGATCTCTATGCGGCAAGAAGAACTCCTTCAAGGCAAGCTCCAAGACAATTCCTACACAAAGGACAAGGAAAACCAATCACAGCATATACTCTTGAAAACTAATGTAAGAATTCGTAACAAAAATGTATTAATGTATAACTTAACTACTCAAATCGACAAGCATTAGAATGAACAAATAAATGAACAATATCACCGACACTTTGGAGTAGGGAACACAACTGCAGTTCTATATTCAAAATGGAAGAGTGACTACAACAATCCATTGTATCAGCCTTCCTTACCCTTTCTTCCTCTCTCTCTCTCTCCTTCTTTCAGCTAACTTCTTCAAGAATATGACAGTTCACAACAGCTCTATGGGCTATCCTTCCAAATGCTCTGACTCCTTTTGCAATGGCCCTCTCGTTGCTTATGTAGCAATCGAATTAGGGTTGCCAAGTGCCATCTAGAGTTCATTAGGGAAAAAACCATGAACCTGCCCTGTTTACAAGATTTTTCCCATCTGCCTTCATTCTCATAATAGAATTTCTCCAAATATCTTGATTTTTGGAGTTTCCTTACTTTTCTTGCACAAATTTAGGGATTTAATATCTACATATTTATGAGCAGATTTGTTGGCATGACCTTATGAACATCACTTAAGTTCACTAGCACTCCCCATGGTCTAACAACAAGAGTTAGCAGGGTGACTAACACTCCTTTATGCTTGGTAACAAGCTTTATAAAGCAGGTTGTCAGTGTATAGAGAGTGTTAGTGTGGATTCTGGGCCTGCAATTGTGGTCATTGCCTCAGTCATCTTGTCTTTCACTTTTGAGTTGATTAGGAGGTCAATTTGTCCTATAACAGATGCCCCCTAAAGTATGAGATCAAAGCCAGAGACGATGGTCGAAATACTTTATGAAAAAACACTGTAATTTGCTGTCAAAATCTTTGTAGAGAGAGAGAGAAGTTTCAGGCGGCAAGGAAAACCTGATACAACAAAGATACATATATATATAAACTGCTAAAGTCATGTCCTGAGTCGGGCATTCCCATGCTCAGTAGCTATGCCAGAGTAATTTTCTCCTTGGAGATATAACAATGCTGGCTACTAGTATGGCACAGGGTGGATCTAGTGTCATAATAGATCATCCTGAAATAGTTGTCTCCAAAGAACAATATCATAGCTTGGGAGAGGAAACAAGGCTAAATGATGCAAGCATCTATCCAAGGTCTTGATTCCCGCTTCACCGAACAACATAGATCGGTACATGTGATAATATGTGTTGATGTCGAACATGCATGAAATCATCTGATTACCAACTAATAATGGAGACTGTTAATAGATGCGAGGAAGGCCATTGATAATGGTGATGGTCTCCAAGATGTACAGTGAAAAATAATGAGTGTGAAAGATTTTTTGTCATCAAACACTCATAGAATCGCTTAACTAGGAGCCAATAATAAAAACTCGTGATCAAACACAAGGTAACCTGCCACTAATGTTTGCAAGCACGAAGGCACTGAATATGTTTCTAGGTTATCTTCCTAGATAGAGTGTTGAAGTCGATAGGAAGAAACCTATCGAAAGGCAGGCAATGACGTGTCCTACATCAGTCGACACGAAACCTGACAAGGATGATTTTGATTTTTGAAGAATCTTTTGAGCTTTTGGGTCTAAACAACGGAGGGTATGCTGAAAGGATATGTA
>APFE030248900.1:141617-152865 GCA_000404065.3 Pinus taeda
TACAGAGCCACTTGGTAATGGTGAATAATCAGGGGTGCAAAAAGACAACTAATCGACTGTAACTACCTTTCCATTCAATGGGAATTGGATGATGCGAAAGACAATAGATACGACATTTTTCATGGCATATGTCCAACTACGACCCAACAAGATAATATAGTCGAGTTTTCTTTCTATGACTTCTACGTCCACAGTTACGGTTTTCCTAGCCAAAGTGATGGGAGAACTGGGTAGGTATCCTTTTGGGATAAAGGTATGGCCTTTGAAAGCTTTAAGGGAGTTCGACGGTGGGGATACGGTTGGGGAACCCAGGACGAGCCAACATGAAGCCGACATGACGTAGGTTGAAGCACCTTTGTTGATGACAGTTCTATGTATACCTTTATCTTTCGAAGTTATATGCACCTGGAATGCAAGCTGGTGAGAAAGGGGAGGTTTACACTTGTCCATGTCAAAGATAGCAAGCATGGAATCTGTAGGGTCAATACCTCTGATAGCCGAAAGCAAAGCTTTCCATTAGCTGGGGCATGTTTGTAATACTTCGAGTGCTGACATAGCCGACGACGCTTGTGCCAAATCCTCTATGATATTGTAGTATTGGGTGGCATGTGCAGATGTATTGTGCATTGTGCGTCGAAGTGCCCCTTTGGGGGGTCGAATTACAAAGTCCTCAACCGGCCTTTTGATATGTAGATCATTGGGCGGTGATGGGTTTTGACTTGAGGATGGTTTTGTTGCTGGAGCGACAAGAGCTCCATAAGATTTGGCTCTCATGGTGAGATCTACCGTTCCAAATGTGTAAATGGCAGAAGGTCCTTATCTAGCTGAAGGGTGTTGTGAACCATCGTTGCCCCCTGACATGGTTTGTGGTTGGTTGGCAACGATATTTTTCTGCAGTTGAGTAGGAAAAGGATTTCTAAGGACAACAGGTGCCTTACCAGAATCTTTCTTGGCAAGGTAATCCATGCATTCTTGAAGAAGCGGACAACGCTAGGTTACGTGTTCTTCAAGACAGAGTTTGCACGAATAGTTGATGCCTTTATCCTTTTCCACATTAGTAGGCACAATGGATTTTTGTTTCAGGTTGGGCTGCTTAGATGACTACTCCTCAGAAGGAGCGGTCTTGCTCTTATTCTTCTTGTTCTTACTACCGGATTTTTGTGTAGACTACACAGAATTAACCGTAGTGGTAGGAAGAGCAGTCACTTTGGTAGAGAGTTCCACTGCTAGCTTGGCAATGGAACCACTGAGTTGTTTTATAGCGACCCCAGAGGTTGCGCCGACAATCCCGTCGACATGTGCTACATGGTGCTAAGTGGTGGGAGGATTGGGGTTACCGGGAGCATAGGGATAATGTCGTAGAGAGTGATAGACTGTGAATAAATCAAATCTAAGCGTTGGGCACGATGTATGGATTGGTTCTCTGTGATTGCACCACCTAGAGAGACATCTCTAGCGATTTGTGGGGGTAACGAATTACAGAACCAATCTGTTAAGAGAAAATCAGGGATGGGAGCTTTGACTAACCTCCACCTACATCTCTATTCATGGATATGATCGGAGATGTGGGTGGCGGTATCCTGATGAAACGAAGTAAGGAGCTCTGTCTTTGTCTCATAACGGATAGGTAACTGAAAGTGCTTTAGGAACTCCATTGCTAAAGCATCAAAGGTATTCACTGACGCACGTGGTAACTCAATATACCACTTTGTTGCATTTCCAGTGAGGGTGCGGGGGAAAAGACGTACTGGATATTGTCATCCAACATAGAGTTAGAAACACACCAGAGATGGTAGGTGGTGACATGAGTGCCTGGATCCTCCCCTTGTTTTCTGTCAAACTTACGAATGTCCATCGGTATTTTATGCAGGATCGACGAACATTGTAAGTTATGGTAGATGGGGTCATTTGTCAACTGGTATAAGTCAGGAACATCCAATGTTGCCAAAAAAGGCAAATTGTTGGGTGCCCCCGACTCGGACCATGGTGATGACAGATGACCTGAGAAGCTCTGTGCTCCTCCCATCGTTTGGTTCCCCATGGTGTACATGGGTTGCGTGGTGTAGCAGTTGCTTTGTGGTACGATGTTGTAGAGTGGATTTCCATGAGGATTTTGATACTGGGATATGAAGTTGCCCCCAGTATAAGTGGTGCCCCCTTGACTCATCTGGGCTTGTGAGTAGGGTGCCCCCATGGATTGGGTGGGAATCCGTTGTGGATTCCCAACCGACACAGAACTAACCATATGGCTTTGATTGATAGAGGGAACACTCATATCAATCAACGACTATCCATGCATGCCTGAAAACGGGGGGAACTCTGACGTTCCCTGCTGGCATGTGCATATTGGGAACTGCCCCAGATATTTGAATCTGGGGGTTGGAACTATACATTGGTGGCCGACCTTGTTGTTGGTAACTAGAACTATGCCCATAGTGCCACATTGAGTGTTATATGGAGCACTATATGTGGCACTAGTCGAAGGTATGCTTTGTGGCACCATAGGAGTGGAACCTGGCATCTGCTGGGTTCCACTTATAGAGGGTGTTATGTGAGTTGCAGTACCTGGGATGAATGGGATAGCGGGATTCCACATTACCATTGTTGTAATGACCATCGACTGGGGAAGTGGTAGAGGACCAACAGTGTCTCTATAATTCCACAACCCTTGAGGTGTCGACTGGATAGATGGGAAAGTTCCACCTACTGAAGAAGGAAGTAAAGGTACCGCGGGAGTAACGATAGGCTCCGACAGATCTGTAAGCGGAGTGTTAAAATGAGGAAGAAATCCTTCCGTGAAGAAACCCTCTGGCAAACTAGAATCATTGGTCATCCACACAGATACCGTGTGCGATTTAGGAGACTAATTCCTCGAAGATGAGGAATCTGAGTCAATAGAACTCAGCACATCCTCCACAATGAGTGGAGGAAGTCCTAACAATCGTTTGGATTGACGATGAGGGCCAGATGTAACCGCAATGACTGTTAAGTTTTATCAAATATATTTTAATGTGATATTCTTTAAAGTCTCAAAAAACGATAACACTCAGGTACCTAAAAAGAAAAAATACACTAAATATGTCAATCAAAAAACAGAGGGAAAATACCTCCTCTGATAAGCACCAATTACTGGAGATGAAACCCAGTCTCTCAATGAATAACAAAGAAGGATTTCCAAATGTACAATTATGGTTACTTTTGAGCTTCTCCTGAATCTCAGATTGAGGGGCCAAGTGCTCTCGTGAAGACGAGCACCCTCCCAAAAACTGAAGACAAAGTAGATCCATCTGTTTTAGGTACCAGGATAGCCCGTCCCAGTCACCTCAGGTAAGTACCTAGAAGTTTTGGCCACTAGAGATACCTCAAATCACAGACATTACTAGGGGGGACAGTTGTAGACAACACGGTGTGTGGGCAGGATACCTGAGTCCCTGACTCAGTTTTGAAATCCCCGAAGGGACCCCCAATACACAGAATGCCCAAAGGAGTTGTAAGAGAAGGTGGGCTACCTTCAATTACAGTTCGATGTTGTCTCATATTTCCTCTATTGTTAGTGGAGTGGTCCTAGTAATATGAGTGCAAAAGGATTTTTCACTCATTAACAACACTAGTTTTGATTTTCACCCTTGGGCAGTTCACTCACATGCTTATCCCAAGGTCCTAATCTAGCTAATGTTGGTTTGCTCAAAAAAGAGTAACTGATTGATTTTAATGTAAATTTTAGTGTCCTTGCTTATTTGTCTTTGGTAGGGGTGTTGAAGTATGAATACGATGAGGCTCTCGACTCAATAAACCATGCAGAACAATGCTTTGAAAAAAAACAAAATTCAATTTCTTATGCAAACAAGTCTCATTCTACACATGTATCATTTCACATATTCATGGATTCGTCAGTGCATCTAAAGCCATTGAACACTTGCATAACCAAAAGTTTCTTTTCTCAATATTCCCTAACAACTACTGAAAACCAAAATGAAGCAGCCTACAACTATTTCGACAGAAGGAGATATACAGTTTATCAGCTTTTCTTTCAAAAAAATGTCTTCTAAGAGAGAAAAACTAAAACATTTTCTTAAAAATAAATTTTCAAGACACCAAATTTGTTAACATGACACCATTGCAGATCTTACTTTCGCCCTTGAGACAAGTTTCCCCCCCTTTTGGTCCACAAAATCTTCTGAAAAACATGGAAATGGGAGACTAATGCTCTGTTTCTTTGTAAATAGAGAGTTAGTTTGGCCACTAGCGCTCCCTGTGCACAGTAAAATAGCTTTATAAAGCTTTGTGTAGACTAGCAACCTACGTTAGTGAGGGAAATAGCTCAAAAAGAGGGCTTTTAGGATCAGTTTCTGAGGAGAATGCAACTTTGCAGGATGCAACAAGATAGATGCTGGATCATAAAAGGATTTGAAGAAGCAGGAAGCTCATAGAAGAAAGAAAATATATGAGAGGAGTCCGGGTAACTGGGAACTAAATGTATAGTCCCCAGCGGAGTCGCCAATTCTGCTATGGGGTAAAATGCATCGGATGAAAACTACCCTCAAAGGTCTTCCCTGGACCTTCGATAAACTATAATATTATCTGCAGAAGCTACCAGTTACACACATGTTCATCTATCAAACATAAATTGACAAGATATGGAAAGAGGATCACCATCAGTTCCTTCTAAATTTGCTTAGGGATCTCTATGCCGCAAGAACTCATTCAAGGCCGGCTCCAAGACAATTCATGCACAAAGGACAAGGCAAACCAATCACAACATATACTCTTGAAAACTAATGTAAGAATCCATAACAAACATGTATTAATGTATAACTTAACTACTCAACTCGACAAGCATCAGAATGAACAAATAAATGAACAATATCACTGACACTTTGGAGTAGGGAACACAACTGCAGTTCTATATTCAAAATGGAAGAGTGATTACAATAATCCATTGTATTAGCCTTCCTTACCCCTTCTTCCTCTCTCTCTTTCCTTCTTTCAGCTAACTTCTTCAAGAATATGACAGTTCACAATAGCTCTATGGGATATCCTTCCAAATGCTCTAACCCCTTTTGCAATGGCCTTCTCGTTGCTTATGTAGCAATCAAATTGGGGCTGCCAAGCTCCATCTAGAGTTCATTAGGGAAAAAACCATGAACCTGCCTTGTTTACAAGCTTTTTCCCATTTGCCTTCATTCTCAGAATAGAATTTCTCCAAATATTTTGATTTTTGGAGTTTCCTTGCTTTTATTGCACAAATTTAGGGATTTAATATCTAGATATTTATGAGCAAATTCATTGGCATGACCTTCTGAACATCACTAAAGTTCACTAATGCTCCCCCTAGTCTAACAACAAGAGTTAGCAGGGTGACTAACGCTCCTTTATGCTTGGTAACAAGCTTTATAAAGCAAGTTGTCAGTGTATATAGAGCGTTAGTGTGGATTCTGGGCCTGCAATTGTGGTCATTACTTCAGTCATCTTGTATTTCACTTCTGAGTTGATTAGGAGGTCAATTTGTCCTATAACAGATGCCCCCTAAAGTATGAGATCGGAGGCAGAGACGATGGCCAAAATACGTTATGAAAAAACATTGTAATTTGCCGTCAAAATCTTTGTAGAGAGATTTCAAGCAGTAAGGAAAACCTGATACAAAAAAGATACATATATATAAACTGCTAAAATCATGTCCCAAGTCGGGCATTCCCATGCTCAGTAGCTATGTCATATTAATTTTCTCCTCGGAGTATAACAATGCTGGCTGCCAATATGGCACAGGGTGGATCCAATGTCACAATAGATCATCCTAAAATAGTTGTCTCCAAAGAACAATATTGCAACTTGGGAGAGGAAACAAGGCTAAATGATGCAAGCCTCTACCCAAAGTCTTGATTCTCGCTTCACCGAACATCATAGATCGACACATGTGATAATATGTGTTGATGTCGAACATGCACGAAATCATATGATTACCAGCCAATAATGGACACTGTTAACATATGCGAGGAAGGCCACCATAATGGTGATGGTCTCCAAGATGCACAATGCAAACTAATGAGTGTGAAATATTTTTTGTCGTCGAACACTCGTAGAATCGTTTAACCAGGAGCCAATAATGAAAACCTGTGATCAAACTCAAGGTAACCTGCCACTAATGTCTACAAGCACCAAGGCACTGAATGTGTTGCTGGGTTATCTTCCTAGATAGAGTGTTGAAGTCAATAGGAAGAAACCTGATGAAAGGTAGGCAATGACGAGTCCTACATCAGTGGACACGAAACCGGACAAGGATGATTTTTTTTTTTGAAGAATCTTTTGAGCTTTTGGGTCTAAACAACAGAGGGCATGATGAAAGGATATGTAGGATCAGTTGATAGAGGAAACAAATGGGAACCCTTGAATAATAGAAGGCATGACAATGGTTTTAACCAGATGGCACTAGACTCATGAACACTACAGAGTGTTTAAGATACAGAGATGCAATTACATCAGGGTAAATAGGCTAAAAAATCATAGGGTCATAGGGTTCATACTAAGAGGATATCAAAATGAAGGTTTATCTGAGGGAATGCCATTTTCAAGGGAACGAATGCTGCCAAACCATGCTTTCGAATACAGGATATAGTTGTATTGTCCACTTTCCCCATCTGATTTTTTACTGAGTCCAGACAGGTAAACTCATCGATATTTTCATGTTTAAAGAGTCTGAAAATGATCACAAAAGGAACAACTCTTTTCCCTATCTGATTAGTTTAATGAGTCTAGATAGGCAAACTCGTCGATTTTTTCATCTTTTAAGAGTCTGAAAAGTATCATAAAAAGAACGACTCTATATCTTGTCTATGTATTTAAAGATTCTAGACTAGACAACTCGGTGGTCTTTTCATATTTAGAGAGTCTGAAAAGATCGTAAAGAGAGACTCCATGGTGGTCCCTTCATCATAGGTTTTAACTGGGGGAAACAAAAGGTTAATAGTATACTCAGATCGGTTACTTTTCCGTATTTTAATCTATTGAACCCGGATAAAGAGAAACCTTATTCCAATAGATGTTGACCTCATTTTTTTATGAGTACGAGGTGATGGACTAAACTCGTGTTTTGTCCTGACACTTTAACGGGCTTAGTAACAAAAACTTAGGATTTTTCATTTTTTAACGAGCAAGAAAAAGTACCTGAAAGAATGCTCGGGTCATCTTTAGCATGCTTAATGAGAAGCAAGACACAACTCGGGATTTTTTCAGTTTAAAGAGCGAGAAAAAAGTGCCTAAAAAGGATGCTCCATTGGTCTTTTTTAGTTTATGAGCTGGAACAATATCAAAAAAGAGGTGCTCAGAGCATTGTTTGCAGATATTTAACGAGTGCAAATGATGAAAAACTCAGGGATGTTTATTTTGTTTAAAGAGTGATAAAATATCCCTAAAATTGCTTTACTGATTGTGGTATGGATGTTTAACGAGCCCTGCTACAAAAACTTGGAGATGTTTATATTTTTTAAAGAGCAATAAAATGTCTCCAAAAGTGCTCTACCATTGTTAGATAGATTTTAACGAGCTTAACGATGAAAACTCAGGGATGTTTATATATTTTTAAAGAGCAATAAAATATCCCTAACAGTGCTCTATCCATCTTTGTAGTAGTTTAATGAGCCCAAAGAAGAAGACTCAAGGTTTTTTGGATTAACGAGCAAGAAAAATACCATAAAAAGAATGATCGATCTTTCTCAATCTCATGCTTGACATTAGAAGGGTCTATGCCATGCATTTCCTCATAAGACCAAGGAAAAGCATTACAGAAGTCCCTAAATGGGTAGGTGAAGCTCACAATTTCCTTAAGACTATGATTGGCTCCACTTTGTATGTTTTCCACGATGCCTGTCATGACAGAAATATCGGGGAGCAATGTTTGTGAAATATTTTCCCTGTTTCCTTCCGATTCTAAAAGTTGGATAGTCGTATACGGTGAGGAAATGATTTCATGTGTGTCAGGTGATAGGATTTGAAGAGGCATCATGTCTGAGTCAGATATCGAAACATGATGGTGCGAATCCTCCCAAGGTCGCTCTTCTAACCTCGTGATCTCTCTAATAGCTTTGTCCTTCAATAGGACTTGATTGAGTGGATCAAAAGAAAGAGCAGTTATGGGAGGGGTAGTGGTAACGGTAGTTGAAACAAAAGTGACTAGAGATTCATATGCAAATTGAATGGCTTGGTAGGCCGAATCAGCTGGTGACAATGACATTTTCTCTTCGTATGTGTCAATGTCTGAAGGAGCCAATAGGATCCATGGATCGGTCTATTCATGAGGAATAGATGAAAGCATATTGACCATTTGTGAAATCTTCGGTAGCTGAAGAGGGAAAAAACCCATGAGGGAAGAAGCCTTCAATAGACCGGTACCTACACTAACGTAATTGTCAGTTCCACCTCCTACTAGGGGTAAGGAGCCACTTAGTAATGGTGAATAATTAGGGGTGGAAAAAGACAATTGATCGACTGTAACTACCTTTCCATCTAATGGGAATTCGATGATGTGAAAGACAGTAGATACGACGGCTATCATGGCATATGTCCAACTGCGACCCAGCAATAGGTTATAGTCGAGTTTTCTATCTAGGACTTCTACGTCCACTGTTATGGTTTTCCCAGCCAAAGTGATGGGAAAACTGGGTAGGTATCCTTTTGGGATAAAGGTGTGGCCGTCGAAAGCTTTAAGGGAGTTCGACGATAGGGATAAGGTTGGGGAACCCAGGACGAGCCAACGTGAAGTCGACATGACGCAGGTTGAAGCACCTTCGTCAATGACAATTCTATGTATACCTTTACCTTTTGAAGTTATATGCACTTGGAATGCAAGCTGGTGAGAAAGGGGAGGTTTACACTTGTCCATGTCAAAAATAGCAAGCATGGAATCCGTAGGGTCATGTTGTGGCCAACAACAACCCCCCTTCTTATTTAGTGTTATTACTAATACTAAATAAGTGGGGGCCCCTAGTAAAAAAATTTAAAAATCAATTACTGCTTGTATTTCCTTTTTTTCAATAAAACTTACCATCATAAACTTAGGAGAATACCCTTGAAAAATATAAAAAGCTTAAGTTTCATGATAAGGTAGGATAAAATCACTCTTCAAGAAATATCGCATCTCAAAAAGGATAATAGGATACCTCCTTACAAGCCGAAACTCTTAGATTGCGAGATTGCGATGCGAGATTACATATTAAAAACATATATCGCATCGCATGCCTCAAATATCACTTACGCTGAAAAACCTCAAACTGTCGATATGCGATGGAAAAATCGCATTTCGCAAAAAACACATTGACAAAAAATTGTCATATGCCACGCTCCAGCGATATTGCGATATTGCGATAGAGCGGCAAAGCGATATTGCAATAAAGTGGCAGAGCGATATTGCGATATTGCGATACAACGATCTGCGATATTGCGAAGAAAATCGCAAAATCTCTTCATCCCGGATCTTTCGGGCTCGTTATTCGAGAAATATTTTTCCATAAACCAAGACCTATTATGCGCGTTAATGCTAATTAATGAGTTAGTTTCCAATTGTTAATGAAATATGGTTTTGTGCTTATCGAAGAGCCATTTCACGTAAGGTGGTATATTTTATATGTCTTTGGCATTTAAAGCTTTCCTGTCACCTTTCCTTATCATTCTTCTCACCTCACTTGTAAACTACAGGAATGAAGAACATAGAACTATATAAAGCAGTATTCAGGATATTATGGGAAAGAAAGGCAAGGCATTGAATTCTGAAGACAAATAAATGACGCCCTTGTATACAGACATCGCCTGTAATAGAGATGTTGGTATAACTACTTGGGAAGGCATGTATAGTCTACTAGAGGAAGAGAATCCCAAAATAATGGAGGTTACAGCTACTGCGGGATAACATGGATCTTCTAAGGCATCTATTTCAGAGCTAGCTTGCTCGTTCTTGCACCGGATAGTGGTGAGGCCAAATATTCTCCCCTACACGGACATGGTTAAATGGGTATTGGACAGTGCTGACGTCAAAAATAGATGATTTAAGACTCAGGGTCAAGAACTTACGGAATCGTTATTTTCACAAAATCTAAGCTTTATATCCGCTAACAAAAAAGCGCGCAGGAGGCAAAAATCGTACCAGGGAAGCCCAGATCAAGAAACGAAGACAGTTTCCGATGCGCGATTAGCGCCTAGTGCTAATTGTGCATCGCTGAGCAAAACTTCTTCAAAAGGAAAGCCTCTAATTGCTCAGTGACCTGTAAGCCCAAAAAATTGTAGGAAAGAATGTTAGAGATAAAAAAGTAAAACTTGAATCCTAAAACCAGTGGTAATTGTCAGAAATATCTTCAAAATGGTATGTATATATGCTTAGCAATTGCAAACAGGCTGGAGACAGAAGGCTCAAGAAAAGGAAAAATCAATCAAAAGATTAACTAAGTTGAATTGGGATTCTTACTGGGCATATTTGGTAAAACCACACAGCCAGTGCATGACTATCAAATGCATCATCAATTCTGCCGAGAAGATGGTGCCAAATCTTGCTAATTCTTTTTTCGCAGGATAGTTAAAGTCTGAAGTCGGCTAGTCGACTCTTCTCAAGAAAATGTTGAACGCTTGTGATTTCAAGGAACAGATAAATAAATAGTTAATTGTTAGTTTTAGTTTTAGATTTAATGTTAGTATTAATTTTGCTTTATTTTTTCCTAAAAGAAGGACGGTCATTTAAATCGTATCCTACACTTTTGTAATAAGTTATTTTTAGATTTAGTTAGTAGTATTTAAACCCTTCTCATGCATTTAGAGAAGGGTCCTGAAATTTTTCAAAAACTTGTCCTCAGAAGATGCAATTTTGCACCCTCTAAGGAGGTTTTGATGAATGAATGGAACAGGATTTATTGATATTTGCATTTAATATTTGCTACTGATGTTGTACTTCTATACTCTTAGTGGATGTCGGATTAAGAAGAGATAAATCATTATCGCTTGAAGCTCATGAGTAGAACTAGTTATAAATGGTACTTCTATCTCTTAACTATTTCTACCTTTGTGTTAAAGTGATATTCATGTTTAGTTGTTTATATATTGATGCATGAATGCTTGAGTTATCATTTGGCACTTTTGTATGGTGATAGCTATTTATTTATGCTTAATGTATGAGTAGCTTATTATGCGATACGTTTTTCACAATTGTTTCGTCTAACTTTTTATACGAAGTGGTTTATCTCTATTGAATTCTTTTCTCATAACAGTTGAA
>APFE030248900.1:152875-165169 GCA_000404065.3 Pinus taeda
GTGTTAAAGTGATATTCATGTTTAGTTGTTTATATATTGATGCATGAATGCCTGAGTTATCATTTGGCACTTTTGTACAGTGATAGCTATTTATTTATGCTTAATGTATGAGTAGCTTATTATGCGATATGTTTTCCACAACTGTTTCATCTAACTTTTTATACGAAGTGGTTTATCTCTATTGAATTCTTTTCTCATAGCAATTGAATGATCTTTATTACCGATTGTTATTTGAAATCATTTTAGATCGCATAACGGAAAGATTACACCCTGGGTTAGTGTAGAATTAGATACTTCTGTTTATTAGAATACAATTGCATGTCATTAGATTAGAGCTAGAAATAAAGCATCTCACTTAGGAACTTTTAGAAAGGAAATATCAATGCTCAACACAAACACACATAAATTGGGAAACTGGTCCCATATCCCCAGTCAGACCCACTATACCAAATGGAAAATGAGCTGCTAACCAAGGTCCGAACCGGGTGGGTATCCCCCTTGTTGTAGACTCGATTTTCGGGGCTTCAACATATTTGGTGCTAGAAGGAGGACCTCAAACTGTGAATGACAAGTAAGTCTAAATCTAAATACCATTCTGAGAGTAAATTTCCCTCACCATCTCCCCCGAATTCTCCATCGCATTTAGAATCTTTAAATCTAGAGCCAGAAGTCGAAAGAATAATAGCCGCTGCTACAAACCCTGACATTTCAGAACAATCTACTATTGAACCTCCTAAAGTTGAATCTTTGATTCACAAACTTCCGCGATTTTCTATATCTCCTCAAATATATGATAAATCTCAAGGCAGCGTGACTTCACAATATAACCTTGCTCATCCTCTTACCAGATTAAAGAGCAAAAAGTTTGGTGTTCAGCCAACCGGGTTACCTCTACCCACAAGGAAGAGAGCAAGGAAATCACCTAAAGGGTCTGATAGCGAGACTCTTTCATCATCATCATCCATCTCAACCTCTCCACTGCGAAGTCAACCATCCACTCCTCCACTTCAGATCATTGTCCACTAGTCCATTGGTACTTCCACATCTCCTTCTCAATCATCTGGAGTCGTAATATCCTCACCTTCCCAACCGCAAGGATCATCTTCTACACTTTCCTCTGTTAGTAGGTCAGTGATGGCCCAATCTCCATGGAATAACCCAGGGGCAGTCTTAATGTCTGCACCCTTGAAACAGATACCGGCCCATCCTGAAAAATGGCTGCCTAAGTTTAATCCTGAAGCAAGCATGCTAGCAGAAGAACATATAAATAACTTTATGCTATCCATAAATCTTAATGGAGTTAACAACGAAGACGTTGCCGTCCGACTTTTTCCTTATACTCTACAAGGAGCAGCCGGATCATGGTATTTTTCATTACCGTCTGGATCTATCACTAGTTGGGATATCTTCCAAGAACAATTCCTCACTAAGTTTGGTGATGATAGGTCTACGGCAACACTAATCAATGACCTGTCTAACCTTAGGGCTAAGTCAAAAGAACCTATCAAAGATTTTAATTCATGTTTCAATGAACTGTTAAATAAAATTCCTATTGCTTCCAAGCCTAGCGAAGAAGTGCGAAGTGAATGGTATATCTCTGATTTACCATCAAACATAGCAATCTTCGTTGATAGGGCTAACAAAACAACTTTAGCAGACAATATGAAGGAAGCAATAGCAGTAGAGAAACGTATCATAGTCCTAGAAAATAAAAACGCAATAGAAGAATGCAAATCCAAGAAGGTTACTTTCAAGGAAGATCCCAAGAAAAAACAATCGAAAGATCCATTCGATTTAGAAGGATTACAAAAAGTTTTGAAAACCATGTCTAACAAGATGGTCGACATTAAGAAACAATTGGCAAAAACTTCTTCTAAAAAGTCGTACAAGCCTTATAAAAGAAACCCTTCGACCGATTCAAAGCCCCCAAATGATATCACAAGTGCTGAATCAAAAGAAGAAGAAGAGGAGATCGCTACTAAAGAACATACCGATGAAGAAGAAGTTGTAGAGGTACAAGGTATGTGGGATTTCATCCTCCCAGATGAAGAAGATCAAGTGGCATCCTCGGTTAGTACTCGAAGTAGAAATCAACTTGATCCTCCTCAACCTACTCCTAAGCCAAAGAGCGCAAGCTCGATGACTAAGGATAAAGTCACAACCAAGAAAACGACACCTAAAGCGACTCAAACTAGCCCAGTCCAAACAGATTCATCAACTCCATCTAAAACGCTTATTGTTTCAGATGAAATAGAGTATAATATCATAGAAGACATGAAAAAGACTAGGGCTAACATCACTTTTTACGAATTGAGCAAGTTAAAACACCAGCAAAAGATACTTTTGAAAGAATTACATGTTGTACCAGATGCACCTTTTCCTGCCGCTGTAATCTCTCAAGCTTCCCATGACATGGGAAGACCTCCAACTAACATGATTAATAAAGTTGATCCAAACGATATCGCTTTAATTGGAGGAAGGTCGAGATCTCATACTCCCCCATTTCTTCTTACTTACGAAATTTTCAATAAAAATTTGCTTAATTGCTTAGTGGATTTCGGAGCTTCATCGAATATTTTACCAAAATCAATATGTGCAAAGTTGAATGTTCAACCGCAAAAATCTGTTGTGTGTATATTTGAGCTAGATCGATCTCAAGTTGAAGTGATCGGCGAATTAAATCAGGTTACCATAAGGCTGTCATCTAACCTAAAGGTATGTCAAGTTATCGACATTTTAGTTGCTGATATTTTAGAATTTTATGGCTTAATTCTTAGCAAAGATTGGTCAGAAAAACTTCATGGATACTTTCAACTGACTGGTCGCACATGTGGCTCCCTTACAATGGTAAACCAAATAAAATAAAATTTGAGCAAGAAAGACATCAGAAATACATAGTAACGGAATTGGAAGGAGAGAATGAACCGGTAGTATACAACAATATCATTGGAAACTACTCAGTATATTCTTTCCTAGGAAATTTTAATTCTCATACTTCACCTTACTTAGAACATTCTGTTTTATTTCATGTAGAAAATTTCTCTCAAACAGATAGTTCTAAATGTATTAATTTTATAGATAGTCCTGTAAATAAATCTTTATTTTGGAAGTTATTTTTTGATGGTTCTAAGTCTAACGAAGGAGCAGGATGTGTGTTAATTAGTCCAGAGGGAAATAAAACTATACTAACTTGTAGACTCAAATTTGATTGCACCAATAATACCACAGAATACGAGGCTTTAGTCCAAGGGTTATACAAAGCAATCGAATTAGACATCAAATATCTTCAAGTTTTCGGAGATTCTAAAATTGTAATCAGACAGGTACGCAATACTATACATTGTTTATCAGGTCATTTAAAACATTACCAATCTTTAGTTCAAGATCTAACTGAACACTTTATAGCATTTAATATTTCATCAATTCCCAGACTCCAGAATGCTAGTGCAGACCTCTTAGCTAATGTAGCTTCCAAGCTCATTCCTTCAGAAGACTATAGCCCTGATAGATTTTCAATTGAATTAATCTTTAGACCATCTATGCCTAATAACATTACCAATTGGAGGATTTTCAATGACGATCCTGATATCGTGAGTTTCCTCACATCTGAAGGATCTTACACCAAACAAATAATCGATGAGGACCAACATGACAAACAATTGCAACAAGATAACACTAATAATGCTATACCAAAGTCAGTAGTCAAGTTAGAATACCTTTATGATTTGAAAGATCGATTCAAAAGATCTACCAATTCAAAACTGCAAAGTTCAACTTTGAACTATGAATTAGTAAATCTAGGAACTGATACCAAACCACAAAATATCAACCTAGGCCTTGGCCTAGCTCTTGAAGAAAAATTAGCGTATATTTGTCTCTTAAAACAATACAAAACTATCTTTGCTTGGAACTATGATGAACTCAAAACTTATGACACTTCTATCATCCAACATACTATCCCAATGATAAACAATGAAAATCCTGTCCAGCAAAAGCTAATAAATATCCATCCCAATCTAGAAACCAGATCAAATCTGAACTCAATAAGTTATTGAAAGCCAAAATAAATTTTCCCCTTCGACATTCCAAATGGGTTTCCAATATGGTTCCCGCTAGGAAGAAAAACAGAGACATTAGAATTTGCATTGACTTTCAGAATCTTAACAAAGCCTGCCAAAAAGATAATTTTCCTTTACCTCCCATGGAGCAAATACTGCAGGTAGTCGTGGGATCAGAATTAATGTCCTTCTTGGATGGTTTCTCAGGCTACAACCAAGTGTTGGTCCATCCCGATGATCGATTAAAAACTACATTCAAAACCAAATGGGGCACTTACGCATATCAAAAGATGCCCTTTGGTCTAATCAATGCTGGTGCCACATTTCAGAGAGCCATGGACATCGCATTTAAGGGATTAGTTAATAAATCAGTGGTAATCTACTTGGACGATATAATTGTATATTCCAAGAAATGAAGCAATCATCTTAGAGATTTAAAACAAATCTTCCAACGTTGTCAAAGGTATGGAATTTCACTTAACTTGGAAAAATCCTTTTTTGCATTATGTGAAGGAAAACTTCTTGGATTCATATTGTCAAAATCTGGAATTCATATTGATCCCGACAGAATCAAGGAGATTTCTGAAATACCCCTACCTCACAACAAGAAAGTTATGCAATCTTTCCTTGGCCAGATTAATTTTGTAAAAAGGTTTGTTCCAGATTTTTCAAGAATCGTGTCTCCTTTACAAGCAATGATTAAAAAGAACTCAAACTTTAAATGGGGCCAAGACGAATATGAGGCATTCAATCTAATCAAACAAGAAATTGTTAACACTCCATCTTTAGCAACTCCAAATTTTTCTAATCCTTTTATTTTATATACATATGCCTCTGATAGATCATATGCTGCGATACTCACTGAAGCAAATCAAGACAAGGCAGAAGCTCCAATTGCTTTTTTCAGTTCAAATTTACAAGGGGCTGAGTTAAATTATTCAGATGTAGAGAAACAAGCTTATGCTGTTTTCAAAGCAATCAAATATTTCAAACCATTTCTACTCAAAACCCATACAAAAATCATAGTAATGTTTCCAGCGGTAAGAAATCTTTTAGTACAAAAATATGTGGGTGAGAAGAGAGCCAATTGGGTTACTGCCTTATAGGAATATGATGTAGAAATCAAACCAGCAAGTATTGTAAAGGTCAAGGCTTTTGTAAAATGCTAGTTGGAGCATCGCTTATTTCTGAAACACCATCTGTAGAGATACAAATGTATGAGGTAAGCCTAGATGATGTTGAGTCATTATTTGTTGATATCATTTTTTATCTAAAGAATGGATATGCTCCTTCAAACCTCAATCATACCAAGAAAAGAGCTCTAAGGTTGAAAGCCAAACAATATCAGCTCGTGAACGACGTTCTTTTTAGAATAAATTATGATTCTGTTCTCCTTAGATGTCTTGAGAAATTTGAAGCTGAAAAAGTCTTGCAAGAACTCCACGATGGGCCAGCAGGCAGAAACTATGCTGGAGACGCTACTGCACATAAAATCCTACGCGCAGGCTATTACTGGCCCAAATTATTCAAAGACTTGCATAACTACATAAGGAAATGTCAAATTTGTCAAACCGCTACTGGGAGACAAAAGAAACCATCCTTGCCGCTACAACCAATCAACATTGAGCAACCTTTTGATCAATGGGGATTGGGCATAATAGGTGAGATCATTCCTCACTCCTCTAAACAACATAAATATATCCTTACAACAATATATTACTTTAATAAATGGGTAGAAGCAGTTCCTCTCAAGACGGCTAATGCTGAACACATCATCGAGTTCATAGATTAGTTCATAATCACCAGTTTTGGGTTGCCTTCTGCTTTAATGTTTGATAATGCATCATATTTTTCTGGTAATGCGATGACTTAATTTGCACTCAAAAGGGTTTTCAAGCTTAAATACTCCACCAATTATTACCCACAGGGGAACGGGTTAGCTGAATCTACAAATAAAAACTTAATTAGAATCATTAAGCGAATCATTGATCAAAATCACAAAAATTGGCATAAGTCTTTAATATATGCTTTATGGGCAGATCGAATAATGCAAAAAGCCTCTATTGGCACTTCTCCCTTTAATTTAGTTTATGGGAAAGAAGTGGTTCTTCCAACTCATTTGGCAATTCCCTATTTTGCCTTAGTTCAATCTATTGATGAAGCACCAACTTCTTCCTTACAACTAAGGTAGCTGGAAATAATTAAGTTAGAAGAACAACGAGAACAGGCCAAAATAACTCATGCTCATCACCAAACATTAGTAAAAGCCTCTTTTGATTCAAACATGATGTCCAGAAAAGACTTTCAGATGGGAGATCTAGTTTTAAAATGGGACAAGGCTCATGAGGAAAAAGGGAAACATACGAAATTTCAACAAATGTGGCTTGGCCCTTTCCAAATCACAAAAGTTATAGGTCCGTCTGCTTTTATGTTACAGGGGTTAACAGGAAAAGAAATTCTTTACCTGTTAATGGATAGATCCTCAAAAAATATTTTCCATAGGAGATCATTCTTCTATTTTGTAGATTAGTTTTTATTTCCATAATAAAACCAGTTGTAAATGGTTGCATTTGGGATTTACGAAAAAGACACAAATTCTCTTTTAGATTTTGTTTTTTTCACTTGTATAAATAGAATTCTTTTAGAAAATTGATCGTTATTATTGAAAGATACAGTTAAAGGCTCTAGGCCTAAAAATGATACTAGTTTCAACTTTGTAAATTTTGATGAAAAATGACCTTTAGTGGGAAATTGTTTTATCAGTCCAATGAAAGGTATCAATAACAAAACGAAGATTCTCTGTAGAAAAGATCTTTCCAAAAACTCTACCATTAGCTATCTTAAGGAAACAATGACTTCCTCCCCACCTAGGAAACTACAACATTCAGAGAACAATCCAAGATACACTTTAACTTAAAAGAGTAAGAGGTCTCACCACGAGCCGGCTTATCATGATCATATATATTATAGCTTGCTGACTTTGCTAATACTGCATACCACAACAGGGAAATGACTCAAGATTGTTGCAATCAAAAGACAAGGGGTCTCATCACGAGCCAGCTTGTTCAGCAAAGTTATAAATAAAGTGAATGACACTGTCATAAATTGACTATCAAACCAAGACATTGTTCTTTAAGGGTAAAAAAGAAAATGAAAGCAATAAGTGTGGATATGGATTTCTCTTTGAAAATTGTATATTTCTCTAAGTAGGATACAGGATCATTGCTGGGTAACAGGTAACCTTGTCGAGGCTATAAACGTCTGCTGGCAGCAGAGGCTTTACCTACGACAAATGAGCATATTTAAAATTGATTTACAGAGAAGGCTTTGTTTTTATCTTTATAAACCAAGTAGTGACTGATGTAGATACAAGAACTAGCTTGAGGGAGTAAATAATCAAAGCTAAAAATAGAAGAAACGAAATATCATTGATAGGTAAAAGCATAATGTACTTTGTCTTTCTATAATAAAGTTTAATTTTCTAGAAAATTTTCTGTTTTGGAAGTTTAGAAAATTCAAAAGAAAAGCAGAGATAACTGGTTCTTCCAAGTGAATTGCCAATTCTTGTGGCCAGCAACAACCCCCATCCTTATTTAGTGTTATTACTAATACTAAATAAGTGGGAGCCCATAGTCAAAAAATATTAAAATCAATTAGTGCTTGTATTTCCTTTTTTTCAATAAAACTTACCATCATAAAATTAGGAGAATACCCTTGAAAAACCTAAAAAGCTTAAGTTTCATGATAAGGTAGGATAAAATCACTCCTTACGAAATATCGCATCGCAAAAAGGATAATAGGATACCTCCTTACAAGCCGAAACTCTAAGATTGTGAGATTGCGATGCGCGATTACATATTAAAAACATATATCACATCGCATGCCTCAAATATCACTTATGCTGAAAAACCTCAAACTGCCACTATGCGATGGCAAAATCGCATTTCGCAGAAAACACACTAACATAAAATTGTCATATGCCGCACTCCAGTGATATTGTGATATTGCGATATTGCTATAGAGCAACAAAGCGATATTGCAATAGAGCAGCAGAGCGATATTGCGATATTGCGATACAGTGATCTGCGATATTGCAAAGAAAATCGCAAAATCGCTTCATTGCAGATCTTTCAGGCTCGTTATTCAAGAAAGATATTTCCATAAACCGAGACATGGTTATGCGCTTTAATGCTAATTAATGAGTTAGTTTCCAACTGTTAATGAAATATGGTTTTGTGCTTATCGAAGAGCCATTTCACGTAAGGTGGTATATTTTATATGTCTTCGGCATTTAAAGCTTTCCCATCACCTTTCCTTATCATTATTCTCACCTCACTTGTAAACTGCAGGAACGAAGAACAAAGAACTATACAAAGTAGTATTCAGGATATTATGGGAAAGAAAGGCAAGGCTCCGAATTCTGAAGACAAAGAAATGACGCCCTTGTATACAGACACCGCCTGTAATAGAGACGTTGGTATTACTACTTGGGAAGGCATGTATAATCTACTAGAGGAAGAGAATCCCAAAATAATGGAGGTTATAGCTACTGTGGGCTCACATGGGTCTTCTGAGGCATCTATTTCAGAGCTAGCTTGCTCGTTCTTGCACCAGATAGCGGCAAGGCCAAAGATTCTCCCCTATACAGACATGGTTAAATGGGTATTGGACAGTGCTGACATAAAAAACAGACGATTTGAGAATCAGGGTCAAGAACTTACGGAATCGTTATTTCACAAAATCTAAGCTTTATATCTGCTAACAAAAAAGCGCGCAGGAGGCAAAAATTGCACCAACGAAGCCCGGATCAAGAAACGAAGGCAGTTTTCGATGCGCAATTAGTGCCTAACTGAGCAAAACTTCTTGAAAAGGAAAGCCTCTAATTTCTCAGTCACCTGTAAGCCCAGAAATTTGTAGGAAAGAATGTTAAAGATGAAAAAGTAAAACTTGAATCCTAAAACCAATGGAAATTGTTAGAAATATCTTCAAAATGGTATGTATATATGCTCAACAATTGCAAATAGGCTGGAGACAGAAGGCTCAAGAAAAGGCAGAATCAATCAAAAGATTAACTAAGTTGAATTGGGATTCTTACTGGGCATATTAGGTAAAACCACACAGCCAGTGCATGACTCTCAAATGCATCATCAATTCTGCCGAGAAGATGGCGCTAGCTCTTCCTGATTCCGTTTTCGCAGGACAGTTAAAGTCTGAAGTCGGTCAGCCGACTCTTCTCAAGCAAATGCTGAATGCTTGCGATTTCAAGGAATAGATACGGAAATAGTTAATTGTTAGTTTTATTTTTAGATTCAATGTTAGTATTAATTTTGCTTTATTTTTTCCTAAAAGAAGGATGGTCATTTAAACCATATCCTACTTTTTTGTAATAAGTTATTTTTAGATTTAGTTAGTAGTATTTAAACCCTTCTCATGCATTTAGAGAAGGGTCCTGAAATTTGTCAAAAACTTGTCCTCAGAACATCGCACTTTCACCCTCAAGAAGTTTTGATAATGAATTGAAAAGGAGATTTTATTGATATCTGCATTTAATATTGCTACTGATGTTCACTTTTGTACCTTAGGGTTGTTGATTAAGAAGAGATAATATCATTATCGCTTGAAGCTCATGAGTAAACTAGTAAGAAATGGGTACTTCTATCTCTAACTATTTTCTGCTTTGTTGTAAAGTGATATTCAATGTTTAGTTGTTTATATACTGATGCGGAATGCCTGATTCATTTGGCATGTTGACAGTGAATGCTATTTAAATGCTTAATGTAATGTAGTAGCTTATTAGCGATAATGTTTTCCCGACCAACTGTTCGTCGAACTTTTAACGAAGTAGGTTTATCTATATTGATGAGTTCTTTTCTCATAGCAATTGAATGAATCTTTATACCGATTGTTATTTGAGAATCATTTTAGATCGCATAATGGAAAAGATTCACCCCGTGTTTAGTGTAGAATTAGATACTTCTGTTTATTAGAATACAATTGCATGTCATTAGATTAGAGTTAGAATTAGAGCATCTCACTTAGGAACTTTTAGAAAGGAAATATCAATTCTCAACACACACACACACATAAATTGGGAAACTGGTCCCATATCCCTAGTCGGACCCAGAACTGCTAACCAAGGTCCAGATCGGGTGGGTATCCCCCTTGTTGTAGACCCGATTTTCGAGGCTTCAACAGGTCAATACCTCCGATAGCCAAAAGCAAAGCTTTTCATTGGTTGGGGCATGTTTGTAATACTTATGTGAGTTGCAGTACCTGGGATGAACGGGATAGCGGGATTCCACATTACCAGTGTTGTAATGACCGTCAACTGGGGAAGTGGTAGAGGACCAACAGTGTCTCTATAATTCCACAACCCCTGAGGTGCCGACTGGATAGATGGGAAAGTTCCACCTATTGAAGAAGGAAGTAAAGGTACCACGGGATTAACGATAGGTTCCGACAAATCTATAAGCGGAGTGTTAAAATGAGGAAGAAATCCTTCCGTGAGCAAATCCTTTAGCAAACTAGAGTTGTCGGTCATCCACATAGATCACGTGTGTGATTTAGGATACTGATTCCTCGAAGATGAGGAATCCGAGTCAATGGAACTCAGTGGATCCTCTACAATGAGTGGAGGAAGTCCTAACAATCATCGGGATTGACGATGAAGGCCAGATGTAGCCACAATGACTGTTAAGTTTTATCAAATAAATTTTAATGTGATATTCTTTAAAGTCTCAAAAAACGATAGCACTCAGGTACCTAAAAAGAAAAAATACACTAAATATGTCAATCAACAAATAGAGGGAAAATACTTTGTCTGATAAGCATCGATTACTGGAGAGGAAACCCAGTCTCTCAATGAATAACAGAGAAGGATGGCCAAATGTACGGTTATGGTTACTTTTGAGCTTCACCTAAACCTCATATTGAGGGGCCAAGTACTCTCGCGAAGACGAGCACCCTCCCAAAAACTAAAGACAAAGTAGATCCATCTGTTTTAGGTACTAGGACAGCTCGTCCCAGTCACCTAGGTAAGTACCTAGAAGTTTTGGCCACTAGAGATACCTCAAATCATATACATTACTAGGGGGGACATAGTCATAGATAGCGCGCTGTGTGGGCAGGATACCTGAGTCCCCGACTCAGTTCCGAAATGCCCGAAGGGACCCCCAATACACAGAATGCCCAAAGGAGTTGTAAGAGAAGGCATGATACCTTCAATTACAATCCAATGTTGTCTCATATTTCGCTCCGTTGTTAATGGAGTGGTCCTGGTAATATGAGTGCAAAAGGATTTTTCACTCATTAACGACACTCGTTTTGATTTTCAACCTTGGGCAGTTCACTCACATGCTTATCCCAAGGTCCTAATCTAGCTAATATTGGTTTGCTCCAAAAAGAGTAACTGATTGATTTTAATGTAAATTTTAGTGTACTTGCTTATTTTTCTTCGGTAGGGGTGTTCACATATAAATTTGGTAAGACTCTCGACTCAATAAACCATGCATAACAATGCTTTGAAAAAAAAAAATCAATTTCTTATGCAAACAAGTCTTATTCTACACATGTATCATTTCACATATTCATGGATTCGTCAGTGCATCTAAAGCCATTGAACACTTGCATAACTAAAAGTTTCTTTTCTCAATATTCCCTAACAACTACTGAAAACCAAAATGAAGCAGCCTACAACTATTTTGACAGAAGGAGATATACAGTTTATTAGCTTTTCTTTCAAAAAAAATGTCTTCTAAGAGAGAAAAAACTAAAACATTTTCTTAAAAATAAATTTTCAAGACACCAAATTTGTTTACATGATACCATTGCAAATCTTACTTTAGCCCCTGAGACAAGTTCCCCCCCTTTTGGTCCACAAAATCTTCTGAAAAACATGGAAATGGGAGACTAACGCTTTTTTTTTTTGTAAACAGAGAGTTAGTTTGGCGATGAACACTCCCTGTGCACAGCCAAAGAGCTTTATAAAGCTCTGTGTAGACTAGCAATCTGCATTAGTGAGGGAAATAGCTCAAAAAGAGGGATTTTAGGATTAGTTTTTGAGGAGAATGCAACTTTGCAGGATGCAACAAGATAGATGGTGGATCAGAAAAGGAATTGAAGAAGCTGGAAGCTCATAGAAGAAAGAAAAGATATGAGAGGAGTCCGGGTAACCGGGAACTAGATGTATAGTCCCTAGCGGAGTCGCCAATTCCGCTATTGGGTAAAATGCATGGGA
>APFE030248900.1:169294-229324 GCA_000404065.3 Pinus taeda
ATAGAATTTCTCCAAATATATTGATTTTTGGAGTTTCCTTGCTTTTCTTGCACAAATTTAGGGATTTAATATCTAGATATTTATGAGCAGATTCATTGGCATGACCTTCTGAACATCACTTAAGTTCACTAACGCTCCCCCTGGTCTAACAAAAAGAGTTAGCACGGTGACTAATGCTCCTTTATGCTTGGTAACAAGCTTTATAAAGTAGGTTGTTAGTGTATAGAGAGCGTTAGTGTGGATTCTGGGCCTGCAATTGTGGTCATTGCTTCAGTTATCTTGTCTTTCACTTCTGAGTTGATTAGGAGGTCAATTTTTCCTATAGCAGGAACCCAATTTCGCAACAATATGAGACTACTGGGATGAGGAGACAGTCAGTAAAGTTATAGAGTTACTTCATGAATATCAAGAACTACTTCCTACCAAGTTTTCATAGATGAAGGGTATAATAGGAGATCTAGGAGTCATGAAGATTCCCCTTAAGCCTAATGCGAAGCCAGTAAAAAAAATACCTTACAGGTTGAACCCGAAGTATAAGGAGAAAGTGAAAGTAGAGATTGATAAGATGATAGCAACAGGAATTATTGAACCTAGAGAAGAATCAGAATGGGTGAGTCCTATGGTGGTGCAAGAGAAGAAGAATCAAGGAGAAATTAGGATTTGTGTTGATTTGAAAGTTGAATGATACATTTTTACATGATGCCTTCCCTACCCCTTTCACAGACAAAGTTCTAGACAATTTAGGAGGTCATGAAGCTTACTCTTTTACGTATGGATTCTCATGTTATTGTCAAATTAGGATTGCATTTCAAGATCAACATAAGACCACATTTGCTACATAATGGGGTTCATATCAATACATAGTAATGCCTTTTGGGTTAAAAAATGCCCCTACTATATTTTCTAAGGTGGTGGTTGCAGCTTTTAAGGAATACATTCAGAAGTTTTTAGAATTATATTTTGATTATTGGATGATATTCGGATTATTGAGCAAACATGTTGGAAGTTTAAGACTTATGCTTGACACATGTAGACAATATCAGATCTCTTTGAACTTAAAGAAGTGCATATTTTGTGTACCTTTCAGCATATTATTGGGACATATTGTCTGTAAGCAAGGACTAAAATTGTGGACCTTGCTAAGATTTCTATCATTGTGAAGTTACCTCCACCTAAGATAGTAAGACAACTTTGCACTATGTTTGGACATAATGGGTATTACATGAAGTTCATCGAGGGGTATGCTCAGATCACTGTGCCTATGGAGAAGTTGTTGAAGAAGGATGTAAACTTTCAGTGGAATGAAGAATGTCAGAAGTGCCTCGACATATTGAAAGAAAAAATGGTAGCCACACATATACTAGTGTTTCTTGATTGGAATAAGGAACTCCATGTCCATGTGGATGCCTCTTGTATAGATTTGAGGGTGGTACAAGCACAACCTGGTGCAGGAGAGATTGGTCATCCTATAGATTTTGCAAGTAGAAAGTTATCTAAAGAAGAAAAGAATTACACCACTATAGAAAGGGAAGGACTAACCATGGTATATGCTTTGCAAAATTTTAGACACTATTTGTTGGGGTCACACTTTAAAATGTTTACAAATCATTCTCCATTGAAGTATTTGGTTAATAAGTCTATCTTAGAAGGAAATATTTGCGGATGGTTAATCTTATTCGAGGAATATGACTTTGAGATCATTGTTAAACTAGGGACACTAAATGCAGGACCTGACCATCTTTCAAGGTTATAAATAGAGGAAGAACCAACCAACATGGAGGATAATCTCCCCGATGTGCAATTATTTGAAATCTGATTTGTAGATGACCATTTCACAGATATCATTTAGTTTTTGACCACAGGAATGGCTCCTTCAGAGTATACTACGCAGCAAAAGAAAGAATTAGTGGTTAAGGCAACTGACTTTTCATTAATAGCAGGACAATTATATAATATGGGATCAGATGAGATACTATGCATATATGTTCTTGAACACAAAAGGCAGATGATTCTAGTAGAGGCTCATGGGCATGAATTTGGTGGACACTATGCAGGAAAAACTACTGCGGAGAAGTTTTTGAGAGTAGGATTGTGGTGGCCTACACTACATAAATATGCGAAGGAGTACTGTGAAGCATGTGATGTGTGTCAAAGAACATGGAAGCCTTCAATAACAGATGAGATTCCATTGGTACCACAAGTTACATTATAGGCCTTTGATAAGTGGGCCATTGATTTTGTTGGACCCATCAACCCACCTGGAAAGAGAATTGGTGCAAGATACATAATTGCAACGATTGATTACTTGACAAGATAGGCCGAAGCACAACCAATAAGGTACTGCAGCACAAAGACAGTTACAAAGTTTATTTTTGAGTACATATTGTCTAGATTTGGATGTCCAAAGATTTTGATGAGTGGCCAAGGTTCACATTTCCTAAATAAGACTATTGAAGCATTGGCTAAGGAGTTCCAAGTTTATCATCATAAGAGTACCCCTTATCACCCTCAAGCCAATGGAACAGTAGAATAATTTAATAATATTTTGAAGAATGCACTTACTAAGATATGCAATGTGAATAGAGATGATTGGGAGCTTAGTATTCCAACAGTATTGTGGGCTTATAGGACCACATGTAAAAAGTTGACAAGTCAAACACCCTTCAAGTTAGTTTATGGACAAGAAGATGTGATGCCCATGGAGTATACCATGCCTAGCTTGAGGATTACATCTTTTACATATATGGCAAGCCCTGATATAATGGAGGAAATAATGTCGCAGTTTTTTGCTTTGGAGGAAGATAGATTTATAGTAGGATTTCATTAGTAGATGCAGAAAGCAAGAGAAAAGACCTGGCATGACAGGCATATTAAGAAAAATAAGTTCCAGGTAGGAGACCCTATTTTCCTTCATGGCAGTAAGTTTGTAAAAGTTCTAGGAAAATTCAAGATGCATTGGTTGGGCCCATACATTATCAAACATATTACTGATGGAGGCGCAATTCAATTAACAAAGCTAAATGGAGAATTGGTTCAAGGAAGAGTAAATGGAAGCAGGTTTAAGTTGTACACAAAAAACCCTTCCCCTACAACTTTTCTATGAAGAAAGGAGAAAAGTCTTAGTTCCACATGAAGTTGAAAGTGGGCACTGGATTAATAATAAACTACACTGTAAATGATGTAGAAAGTTATTTCGTTACATTCTGTATTATGTCGAAGTTTGTAGGAGCCTCAACATAATAAGGGTTTCTCGCTACAATATGGGATGTGTCAAATTTCACTGGTAAAATATGACTGTTAAAAAAGAAAGTTGTCATTAAAATACACAGAGAGATGCATTTATGAGGACATATTGACCAAATCTAGGGATACATATTCAATTAATGAACATAATATGAGCTAATGATGGGGTTATAAATTCATATTTGTTATAAAAAGCCATGTATGGCCATGATTTGGCACTTTGCTGAATTAAGAATTCAAATATTGTTATTGCAAAGAAGTTGTAGAATTTTTTGCATGAATATCCTGATCACTGAATAATTTATTCATATATTTAGTGAGAAGGGCTTAGCTGGCGTATGGAAATAGCATCTGAATCATCATCAGTTGATATTATTGCAGCAACATCACCATCCATAGCAACATTATCACGCACGCAATGGAAATCCCCACAAAAGAAAATGACCAAAGAGTAGAGAATGAAGAAGAAACGGGAAAAGAGACTTGTTGAGCCTGAGCTAGTGAAAGATAGTGAGGAAGAAGCAGACCAAGTGCAAATGGAAATGGATGGAATATCATTTCCATCACCTCACCCACTGTATATTTAATCAAGAAAACCAAATGTAAAACTAGTGAAAGAGTTGAAGGATGCGAAGTATGGCACCTTCACACCTTTATTACCGAAGTTAGTGTGCTTTACTGGAGAAACCCTTGGGCAGATTCCGAACTGAAGTTCACAGACTATGATTTCAATGACAGAAAGAAATATCCACAATTTGCACCGAAAAAATGCTTAAAAAAAGTGCACTACCCTGAGAGTGGTGTGACATGGTTAGAATTGCAGCAGTGGGCTACTAGATTGGCACAGTCATGTTGATGAATATGTTGAATGTGCCGCGCTTCGATAAAAGTCCAGGAAGCATAACTTTTGTGAGACAATTTCTCATGCTGGTGCATGATGGATTCCTATGGATGAGGAAGAGGATCCCTATCAACCCAATGCTAATTTGGAGAATCACAAAATTTCCTTATCAAGGGTTGAACCTCACAGAGGAGTTTGTTGGAAAAGATCAGGACTAAGCTATAGAAGAACATGAAGAAGAATTTTGGATTGACAAAATGGAAGCGAGGTTATGATATCAACTCGATCAATGACTAGGGAGTTCACTTCACAACACATATATTGGCTAGAAAAATCATGAGGAAGTGTCGGGCTAATGAAGTCCCTGTATCGGTGGTTTCATTAGCTGCGCAGTGCGCTAATGAGGTTCTGTACAACTGGGCTGCATATCTATGCCAAGAATTTCTGGACGATTGCTGCGAGGCTTAGGAGAAAGGTACTTCGTTTCATTATGCATGGTTAATTTCGATAATTCTAATGATTTCATGGAGAGAACCGGAAGATTCACAGTTCCCTCTGGTACCCTCAGATGTTTATGAAGCCACACAATATGCCTCGATGTGGTATACCACTAAACTGGCATGAGCACATGATAACACAATGTTTTTTGTATTATACCATATGGAATTACACGTTGGTGAACCGAAACCTTCACCTTTCACTGATCCTATACAAGTACTATAATAATGTCGCAAAGTTTAAGGCTGACTTCCACTGAATTTACATACGAGCTTGTAGGGACACAAGGAAGAAATGGCATCCCCTACCATATTTAGTGACAAAAAATGATCTCCTAGCACAGATACAAAAGTGGCCTGTGGAATGGATGATTGTGTTAGAGAAACAAACAGAGGATAGTCAGATAGAGGAGGACACAATGAAACATGGGGAAGATAGTGGGAAGGGTAAGGATAAGCTTGAGTCAGAACAAGAGGATCATTATGACAAGGGTCACCAGGATCATTCTGAAGTCGATGAGTAGAAAAAAGAGTTTGATAATACAGAGGTAGACAAAGATTTCACAAAGAAGAGGAAGGTAGGTGCCGAAGCTACCACAAGAACCAAAAAGAAGCAAAAGGCAGATAAGACAAAGTACAAACACCATTGTTCCTCACTGATGGGGACTTGGATCAAATTGAGGATAGAATTCAGGAAGCAATGACAGAATCATGTAACAAGTTGGAGGATTGCTATGTCACACTTCTAACAAGTGTCGAGGAGCGCATTTCAAAACTTAAGATATTGGCACGGATAGTCAAACAGCCAATGAAAGCAGAGGAAAATCTTGGAGAGGAAAGACCAATAGAGCCTACACTTGCAGTGTGGATAGCACCGATACCTACTGGAGCCCTGCAGTTTGACTCTGCCGAGGTACAAAAATAGGCTAAAGAGTGGAGGTACGTGAACATGAACATCGCAAAAGTGCCACTTCAAAGATTACACAATTTGGATCTAGAGACCTGTTGTGTTGTACAACAACCCCCCATTTCTAAAACTTTTACACAAAATTTTTAATAAGCAATGGGCCCCTTTTCAAAATAAACTTAGTGAGATTTGTGATTTGATATATATAACTGGTATTAACCTCATTATAAGAAAACATTTATCAAAAGGCCCAATGTAAGTAATTCATTTTGTAAAGCCTTTTGAATAAAGTATAAAGTGTTCCTTTAAAAAACATCATAAATAATTCTACATTGTGATAAAACGATCAAAGATCGCGTATCGCAATGATAAAGGGATACACATAAAAAGTCCTCATCAAATCCTCCGATCCGATAAAGGTAATCGAAATCGACAATCGGAGATATCATATGAAAAAGAGCTAAAACACAAGCTGAACCCCTGATTGCAATCAATAAATAAGGCACACATCTCAAGAAGAAAACATTCACGAAAATGGTTTGCATGCATAAGTCTTTTTTTTTTTCTAAGTAAAACTAATCTATTGGTATAGGCATAATGTATAAGGAGGTACTGGCCTTAGCGGTATTGGGTCCATGGAATGACCATTCTAATCTTCCAAACTTGAGATCGAAACTGCCCCAGAAGGGGAAACCAGTCCATGCCCAAAATTAAGAAAGTATCAGCTGCCCATGCAGGGCCTATAGTTCCCATATACAAAAAATTGGAGTTAAGATTGAGTAAATCAAAACTTGATTCAGACCTGTCCATTATAAGTCATCCAGTGGGGACAAAATTCCAAAATTTTACGCTTGAGAAGGAAAATAAGATAGTAAAAGACTGGATAGGATGCATGAAACGAAAGACAAGTGTCAGTGTTGAACAGAACCAGATTAAGGCTCGCCATGTGACCTGCTAGGTTGCTGCTTGGTTTCCTCTATAGGTTTCTCCTCCACTATCGGACACCACCCATAGACATCAGAACCTATGTATTCTGCATGACCGCCACCTGTGTTGTCCTCAAGTTGTATGCCCTTATCCTTTCAGTGGGTTTTCCTTTCCAGTGTTCGTGGATTGCTGCTTGAGGGGAGATCCTTATCTGTTGGCAGAAATCTAGAGCTTGGCTCCCCTGGTTCGAAATTAAAAGAAGGAACTTGGTTAAAATCCTTGCTGAGCAAAGGTTTTGAATTGGATGGAGAGATTTCACTGAAGTCCACGATGCTTATTCAGGGAGCTTTCAAACTGGAAGTGTGCTTGTTGGGAGGTGCCGTTGGTCGCTGCATGCAGAGGGATGCTTCCAGAGTGACAAGCCCCACTGGAGCTAATTCTTCCATGTCCGCTTCTTGTGTTCAGATATCTTCCTTGGGGGCTGGGATTAGAGAGGGTAAGGGACTGGGAAACTGAAGGGGAAGAAGAGGCAAAGGGGGGACGATATCTGGAACACGGAGCACCACCATGATTGCCTCCATGCCTGCTGCTCAATTTGTGATGATATCTCATGGGACTGATGGAGAGAGGCTCCATGAGAGGAAAAAGTTGGGGTTCCGCTCAATTCACAGGCGTAGCAAAGGAAGGAGATGGGATCTCAGACCGCAGATGGAAAATAAGGGATTGGGAGTGGTGAATACCGTTACCAAGGTCTACGCAACATAATAATCTACATCATCTTCCAGTAGCTGTGCGGAGTCTCAGTTCAGAGATGGAAGGAGGACAAGAACAATTGAGGGGTTGAATGAAGTTAAGTGGAGTCTCCTGATCCATATTTTGGTAGTTGCGGGGAATGTCTCGAAATTCCCAAGTAGTTAATGTTGCCAGCCTGAGAGCCATAATTTGCCTTGAGAGCACACAAGCAGTGGCACAGGTGGCTGTACGGATGGGCCTCCCATTTGCCCGCCTGCTCATACACCATAAATGTCTATCTACCACCTGCATCCGAGGCACGCATAAGTCTTTTAAAGTTAATGAATCAAACCAATATAACAAAAACATACCCCGGCCTATTATAATATCACTTTATTGCAATCGGAGATATTCGTTACAAGTAATGAAGCCTTACCCTTTTGAAACTCCCGATTGCGATTTGCGATTTATTGCCAATCACCGATGGGGAAATCCAAAGACATGCTTGAGATAATCATTCAATATATGATCGATGAGATGGGTATTTATGGTATTTATTCATCACGATTGGCGGCTTGAGTGGCTATTAATTTCACAGTTAAGAGTAAATCCTTCAAAGGTTTCACTCGTGGTGGTTCTTAATTGCGTCTGACTTATCATATGTCAATTGCCTTAATTCTGTTCATTTTCATATGGGCTTTTAGCAGTAATATCCTTGTGTTATGGTTTGTAATTGTCTGTGCAGAGTTTCTTTGAACTCATGAATCTAGAGAAGATGGGGAAGAAATCTAAGAAGGCCAAGACAACCTGTGTAGCTAAAGAACTAGAACCGAGCAAGAAGGGACTAATATCATATACAACATGCCTTGGTCTGGGAAATGCGAGCTGGGGAAGTATCTACAATTTGATAGAAGTAGAGGAGCCCAAATAATTGGAAGAGGAAGCCACAACCGATTCCACCAGCAAATCAGAAGGAACTCTCAAAGAAATGGCCTATTCATACCTTCACAGTATAGCAGCACAGACCAAAATTTTGCCATACACTGATGTGGTTAGATGGGTCATCGAGAAAATCCCAACTTCAGATAGAACATTTTCCACGATTGATGGAAGAATATTCGGGTCATTTAAACCTAAAGATCTCAGGCAAATGTACCATCTACCTCCGCCCGAGGTAGGCATTTCCTAGAGAAACATAAGCACGAGTCATCGTGTAAGTATTCTGTTGATTCATTAGCCTCTCCTTATTGCTATGCTGGAGCTATGATGTGTAGACTACGGGGACAACATGATTCTGCAATATTTACTATAGATATGGTCCCGTTAATGGAAGCTTCGATTCATGGTTATGTTATGGATTGGGCAAATATTCCATCTGATAGAATAGCCACTGAGATACTAGAATACAAAAGGGAAGTGTATACAACTTCCCGTACCATTCCTCCTTTTTACTGCAGTGCATATATTCTTGACATCATTTGTTTTAATTCTGAATACCCCATACTCGGATGGAAGTGGACTTCCCAAGATCATAATCCTATTCATATCTATCACAAACAGTTGTGGAAGGCCCACTATAAGAAATACTTGTACAGAATTTGCAATGGTTTTGTCCTACCTGTATACTATTCTATCTTCAATAAACCTACCCTTAGGATATCTCAGGAAGCGACAATTGACCTAACAATAGTGGGTAGCTGGTTCGGAGAGGAGAAATTCACATATGTAAGGCTTTTTGGCAGCCTTACCAAACCCCATGTTCTTCCTCTATATGTTCTTGATAAACTGTTAGCCCGAGAGTTAGCATATCAGATAACAGTTGAAGGAATGTCAAAAACCTTGAGGGATTCCAAGAAACATATGTGGCCTGCATTCCCCCTATGATGTGGTGTTTTTACCTTACATTATTATAAACATGCAGAGAAAGAGGCAGAGAAGATTCAGATGCTAAATCTTACCACCATTCCGAATAGGCAATATGACCCAAGGAAGGTTGCCTATAATGTTACTTCTCAAGCTAAACTTACTAGATTTGATCATGAAGTAGATGACTTTAACGATTTGTTTGCTTCAGCCGAAATATTTTATCGGGTTAAAGGATTGGCTAGTATCAAATATGGAGAAGAAGGACTAGAAAAATTCAATAGGCTCAGAGCCCAGAGGTTGCAAACTCTACCTTTGGATCTATTAGCTGCAACCCCAACAGTTCAGCCACATAGTCAAAGTAAACAGCAAGCTGCTGATAATACTCTTGTATTGAAGAAGGTTCCCAAAAAGGAAAAGTTGCCAGAGCAGGAGCAGAGACAAGAAACAAGTAGCGGACCCCTTGATTCAAGCCTTTATGTTGATCCTAAACTAATCAAGGAATGGCAGGAATTTGATTCCATCATTAGTAATACTGAGAGCATTCAAGGATTTAGCACACCTGAGGTGACCACTACTCAAAAGTCAGTAATCAACACAGTTTCGACTGAAGGAACAAGCGGCCTACCCATGATTCATAAGGACTTAGAAATAATCCATGAAAATCCCTTTGATGATATTGTTTTACACATAAAAGATATACCACCATTAGATGTCTTCTACAACCCTAAGCATAGGGCTGTAATCAAAAGACAAAGGAAAAAGAGGAAAATTGATCACTCTCCTCTTTTGACTTCACAAACAGAGATGATGAATGTGGTATTGAGAGAGGAAGTTAATCCTTCTGATGATCTCACTAAACTTTCTCAATATGTTGGGGCATACACAGCGACCAAAATGGATAAAGCATCGAAGGCTAGTAATTTACTAAAAGAAAAAGAGCAAGCAATTAGTTTGTTAGAAGCACAGGCACGGGAGAGACAACAGAAGATATAACAACTAGAACAATAATTAGCAGTCCAAAAGTAGCTAAATGACCAGTTGAATGATCAATTTCTTAAAGAAAAGCAAAGGATTGATGAGCAAGCAATTCATAAACAATAGGAGTTATCTCAAACATTGAGTAAGTTGCAGTTATTAAATGAACAACTAAGTAAATCAAAGGAAGAACAAATCACTCAACTGAAAGTTCAAATAGAAAGATTCAAGGAATATCCCCAAGTGGGAGAATTCAGATCAGAGGCTCTACAAATTACCATGGCATTGTCTAGTCAGTTGAACCTGTTATGTCATAATATCTCACTGGTTCTTCCTCTGTGTGAAATTTCATCATCCATGGTTGACAAATCAGTAGATGCGAGACTGGACTTTGAAAAAGCAGATGAAAGATTAACAAATCTCTTGGCAAGAAACTAAAGAAGGAAAAACTGCTAATACCACAAATCTAGGAATTGCATAAAGAAATTCTATTCACTGAATGGAAATCTCATCTAATGAAGGCTGAAAGAGCAACATCAAGATGCAGATCGGCAACAAGCAATGTGGTTGAATTAATTAATAACAATATTTATTTATCAAATTTAATAACAGAGTGTTCTCTAGGAAAACTTCCACTAGTAAAAGCATTAGAACAGATGTGGAAATAGGAGCTGGAGCAGATGGAAAGATTGATCACAGGTATTCAAAGTTTAACATGGTAAACCTTTTGGTTTTTCCTTGTCAAACCATATAGTCAACGGACAACAATGAAATGCCTCACCGATGCAATTGGCCATACGATTCCCAAACTTAATAATGCCACATACACCGCTCAGTTATACTCACGCATGAGTCGTCCACCATAACTTTAGCTGATGCTCTCCATTTGTCAGCTCCAATCACAAGATGATCAACCAATATAGTGAACCATTTTTGACCGACCGCAACATGCCTATTTCAAGAATATTTTCACATTTTTGTGATTTGGTTATACCAATGCATAACATATTTATTTCATAGTTTGTTAGTTTAAGTAGTATTTATAGACCCTTTCGTGTTTTTAGAAAGGGTCCTCAAATTTTTGTATTAAGACTTGGATCAGAGGTTTCACTACTGTGCTTCCAATATATTTATTTTTATAAAAACTGGACCTAAATTTTGAGTTTTGATAAAGAATGCTTTTATGTGATATGCACTATTGCTTCTTGTGAAAATATTTCCAAGTTAAAAGGCAGGATCTGAATGTGGTTCATATTGGAGGAGACTCAAATGCATATGGTACTACTATCTGTGTTTTTGCTTCATGCTTTTATGTGAATCAACATTTATTTATTTTTATATTATTTATATATGTATATGTTCTTACAGTAATTCTTTGACTTATCACTATTGAATGTTTAAGAGTTGTTATATTTCATATATATGTGTGTCAGTAAAATATAACGATTAATGCTATGACGTTTTAATTATTACTTTGTTCAACTACTTGAACAAAGTAATTATCATTCGAATGAATATTTTTATTTATGAGTAAGTCATCTATATGTTTACTTGTCAATAAAAACCATCAAAAATTACACTAGGAGAAAGACTTCTCGAGATAGATTAGTTACTTTTATATTGTTGCATTTTAGAATAGATCATTCATCATTCCCACTAGATATTAAAAATCGATCACTTATCCATCCCACTTATAAATCATTGGGAAACTGGTCCCATTATATCCATTTGGAGCCACCACACCAAACGGAAAAGGCGTTGCTTTAATGTCCGGACAGGGTGGTTTTCCCCGATGTTGATGCAACGATTTTTGAGGCATCAACAATACCATAGATGAGTTGAAGCTACATGAACAACACACTTCACAGTTAAACATTTAGGTAGATAGAGAGCAAGCTTCAGTTCAACAGAAGCTCGACTAGGTGATCTAGGAGAGGGATTAGGCAATACAACAACAACATAAGCTAAATAAGGTGGTCAAAGCAACTTACCGTGAGGTTCTGAACATTGATTTCCAAGAAGAGGAACTAGTGTAGGACAAGGTCACGGAGCTCGAACTTGCAGTAAAAAGATACAAGGATAAGATTGCAGAAGTGAGATTTACATATGATATGAATATCATCAAGCTACAAATGAAGCTATTGCCAACCATACCATATGAAGTGTGAGAGCAGAGGGAAGCCAACCTGAAGGCTCTAATGGTCAGCATCTCCGTAGTAGTGGCAGATTGTGGGAAGCTATTGGATGAAAGGTTATAGATTTAGACTTTTCTTCAGGAAGATCCAAATGTGTAGAAGTTACAAGAGGACATTTAGCAGAAGTAGCAGTAGCTGGAAGATATTTGGGCAACTGTGAGAACCTTAGCAATCTCACAGAAGCTCACAAATATCTATGAGGGAAATTCCCTCCAGAAGAAGATAAAGGAGCTAAGGAAGGAAGAGAAGATTCTGACAGAGAGAACTCACCCATGGCAAGATGAGGCTCTCCAACTATCCCAAGTAGTGGATGAGAAGCTTCACGAGCTTTGACAGAGAGAGACAACAATGATGCAAAAGGCTATAGAACATGTGACAGAAGCATTGTTGGAGGAAGTGTGCAACGAAGAGAAGTAGGTCACAAACATTCTATAGCAATTCAATAATTCCTATGACAACATTGTAGCGAATATTAGAGGCGAACCGACTGAGTGACTTAGGATAAGTCACATGTGAGTGTTGGGGGCCTGTTGGACGCAATCAAACTTGGCCTAGATTTTTTTGAAGACTCCACATTTTGTGGGGTGGAGTGCGCAATTGAGCACGAAGGGGACCGAGCAGTGGAGCATTTTGAATATATCGTGTGGTGTCATAAGGGCTTCGGGTTGGGTCAAAGCCCCTCCTATTTGTAAAAACACGTGATTTTGTAGGGGATCAATGGTTTTGGAACCATAGTTGCTTGTTTTAGGGAGTCCATGGTATTTGGACCATGGTATTTTGATGATGTAACCCTTCGATGTAATAGTATATATAGGGTAAAATAATAAGAAGAGAATCACGTTGAATTAGATCTAGATCAGTGTTATGGGTGAATTATTGTGATCTGTAATTTGGTAGAGAAGGTGAGACTCTACACTTGAGTGTGTAGACAACCTGTAGCATAGTGCGTAGGACAAGAACTATTTGTTGATTCAAATATTTACTATATTAAGAAACAATTCTTGTGGACATAGCCCTACACTAGGGTGAACCATGGTAAATTGGTGTTTGATGTGTATATTTGATTATTATCTTTTGTAGAGTAGCAGTTATTACAGTTGCATTTTACTTCAGCACAATGACGGTTTATGGTTTTATATGGCATGTTTAAGGAAATAATCTAATGTGGCGAAGTGATTTATAAATACTAAGAATAAGATAACATAATAATACCACATCTCCTAGTCCTTCAAGGCTGGAGAAACCTGGTTCCACATCCTCCCATAGTCACTTCGGGTGAGACTGTGATCTGCTTGCAGGTCATTTCCGAAAGGGCCAGTGATTGAGGGTTTTGTTGGTGTGCAATATAGATTGAACCTAGGTCATCCCAAACCAAGACAACACGTGTCAATCAACCATTTCAGCCTATCATAAGGGTGGAGGCATCAACTCAACCAACCTCTTTCTTTATTGCCTCAACCCCCATCTCAACCACAACTAACTCATCATGATCCACCCAAGAAACCTCAGATGCCTACTCAACCCAATCTGGATCTGAATAACAAGCAATCACAATAGGTCTACAATGGAGAGACATCTTATCCTACCTATGTTGTGGAGATTCAAGAAATCAGCCTTAGGTCGGGAAGAGTGATCCCAGATAACCAACCTCCATCTCCTCCCGAGGAACTTGAAGAGGAAAAGGAAGAGATTAATCCTCAATTAAATCCACCTCCTTTTCTAGAGAGATTTATCTATCCTAACCAACACACACAAGAAGAAACTGGACTTCTAGGAGAACTAAAGAATCTGTGTGTTAAAGTAGCCCTCCTCCAAGCTATTAAGTATGTTCCCATACACAATAAGCTTATCAAAGAGAAATGTTTCAAACACCCTAGGAGGAGAAAAAGAGACACCCCCACCATCAATGTTATTGGTCAATTATTTGATTTGATGTTGGGGAGAGGGATTTTCCCAAAATATCTAGACCCTAGAAGTCTAGTGCTAGATGTTCACATTGATGACATCATCGTCCCTCACACCCTGATTGATCTTGGGGATTCCATAAATGTGATGACTAAAGAAACCATGCTAAAAATAAACATCCAAGGATCCTTTAGAAAGACCTCTATAGTGTTGCATATTGCAGATAGATCCACAATGGCTCTTGAGGGAGTCATTGAGGATGTAGTGGTCTCTATTGAATCATGGGAACATCCTACTAAATTCTTGGTTCTCCAACCTATTAATGGTGCTGGAACCACCAACATGTTAGGGGATCTCCCTGTTAAGAAGTCCCAACTAGACCTTAGACCATTTGGAGTAGGAGTCCCAACAGTGGGTAGTAAAGTAGGGCCTTGACCACGGTAGCGTGCAGAGGTAAGTATGATAACTTTGTCAGAAGAAAGTGTGTGACCTTGCAACGAGTCAAGTGAGATGCATGGGGGTTCTAACACATAGAAGGGAAAAGGAAGTGTGTCCCTTAAAAACCTATAATAGTACACAGCTTGAAAGGGACACACGAGCGGAATGAAATCACAAGCTAGAAGCAGAATAATCCACAATCCAAAGTGACAGTTTAATACAACAACACGTCTTCAACAAGATTCATACAATTACATATAAAATATTCATACACAAATTCATAAGTTAAATAAAATACATTTCTAAAGAAACTAGAATAGTCCAACTACAATAACAACATATGCATGAAAACGTGTTGGCTCAGTTATATTATTAAGTGAAAGTTCCATCCATACATACACCATTGACAACCACTGGCCCCAATAGTGGAATATTACAGTCAACACCGCCTGCTCCTCCAAAGATATGTACTCAATCTACGCTGTGGAGAAGACAAGGCTCGTCATAATACTCTCCAAGCCTCATCTAAGAAATGCCTAGCCAAAATCTTGGCTCCCAAAAGCCCCTTCTATTATTTATGAGGTTATATTTATAGCAAAGGGTGGGGTGACCCTTTATATTCTCCTTTGTGACTCTTCAACTACCCTCATGACTCTTCAACTTCTTTAAAAATAACTCTTTACATTACATAGTGACTGTTCACATTCCACTAATGACAATTGGAATTTCACTTACAACATATCACAAATAATACACATTTTCCACATGTACCCATGTGAGACAAAATATGCTAGAGACAACCTAACAATACAAAACACTATGAATTCGAGGTTTGGGGAAAGACCAACTCGGAAATATCCACTTGATGCTTCTTAGTCATGTACTGATGCTAAGTTTGGTACTGTGCTATGATGTCCCCAAACTGCTTAATGCTCTTTCGCTGAAAGCAGACTCTTGCCTCATGGCATATGGATATATGGTCTGGGAACATGTGTCCATCTCATCCTGAAGCATGTGCAACATGGTGTAGACCATGACAGGACCACCAATGTGCTTCTTCATGTTTGGCGTGCTCAGATCCAGGTCATTCCTGGTGGACTCTCACGTTAGATGCTCCATGTACTGTCAACCTCTAATTGGACTTGGTTCTTGTGCTTAGATTTGGTGAGGGAACTTGCATCTATTCACTCTCTTCCTCAGATGCTAGTTGTTCCGGCTCATCAACCTGTATTGGCGCTACTTTCTCTATCATTGCGCCTTGCCTTTATTCTTATTCTCGCTTCTGTTTCTCTTACTTTTCTTTCATTTGGTTGTTGTTTTTCTTGTTGCGGTCTTAATTATGCTATTTGCAAGCTCTGTTTTTCTCTCTTCCTCCACTCTATTGTATATGTCATCTACTCCTTTTTCTTCTATTGTTAAAGGTACATGCATGAAGATTGAATGCACTTTCACTCTGCAACTTTGTTATCCCTTTATTATGTCAGTAATTTCCTCTATCCCTGATCCTGTACTGGATTCTTGCCTTCTACCACTTCTACTAGTCTTATTTCCATGTTAGTATTGGTTCCTTTTATGTAGATAATTGAGTATCTGCCTATATTGGCAAGTAAACTGGCACTTGCTCAACTGCTTCCCCAATACTTCTTTCAGTGGTTTCTCTTGAAACATCTCTCTTTAGTGCCATGGTAAAATGAATACAGGAGAGAAGTGCTTCACAAGTGTGGTACCTATGGGATAGAAAGGAAAATCACGGGTAGAAAACATTAGCTATTACAAATCCAACTTCACAACATGATCAAGTAGCAATCAAGGAATATGATGAGACGGATTGCACAATTTTGAGTGACAGGGCTCACTGACTAACTATGGGAACTACGCACTATGCAGTCCCATCAGCCAGTGTGGAAGCTTAATGACTAGAACTGCGCAATGTGCATTCTAGTTTGGGCTAGGGCCTGGGAGAGACTGTGCATTGTGCAATCTTAGTGTCCAAGCTAGGATACTAGCTTCTAGAACTGCATAGTACATAGTTGGAGCCATCCTAGGATAGACTGTATTCAATTCCAAAAGCCAAGGCAAAGGCCTTGAGCTCCTAGATTGTGGAGTGAATGTAGTGAGATGTGAGATCTCGACAGGGGGAGCCCAAATCTGTCCATGGGGAGTGTGAAAATAGGCAGATCTGAAGGATGATGTGAGGATGAGTGCAGATCTGTCTAAGTGTAGATGTATGCATGTAAAAAAAGTGCAATAATGGATCAAACTGAAGGAACATGAAGCATGTGAAGGGAGTCACCGCAACAACGATTGTTGGTGCAAAATGGGAAAACTCATGCGACATTTGAGAAAGGAAATATATAAGTTAAAACAACACTTCTACAAGCTAAAACAAGTTAAAACACTAGCAGTTGTTTAACAAAATGAGTGAAAGAACACTCTCACAAGCTAAACAAACAAAAACGATAGAAAAAGCAGTAAAAGGTATAAAAGCAAAACTCACCTCAAAAAGCGATGACAATTCTCCGAAGACTCCTTAATCTCCTAAGGAAGTTAGAGCTTGTTGATTGAATGTATAAGTGAGTTCTAGAGGTGTCCATTACATATATTTGAGAAAAATGGAGTTCATGACGCATATGCTTGAGATCAAGGACAACAGCGACACTTGGCATAAACTTCTAAAGATGGCAATGTGTCACCTTCGAGGAACTAATAGTAGATACATACTTATTAGGGATATTTTTCCTCCTAACTTCATGATTTCTGGGAAAACTACCGTGCAATTCCTAGAAATATTGTGTTGTTCTGGGAAGGATCGGGTAACTCTCTTGTTCATGCACTGAGCAGTTTCTGAGCGTAGTAGGTTCTATGCAATTTTTGGGTTGAGTGGCTCTTGGTTGCTTCTTAGACTTTGTGCAATTTCCCACTTGAAGGCAAGCTTTAGCGGGGTCTATGAAATTCTAGAGTTGAAGGCTCACTTGTTGGCTTGGACTAATCTGCGTAGTTTCCCAGCTAAAGACAAGCTACTAGCTGGGTCTGCGCAATTATGGAGCCGAAGCTCACTACTGGGTTGCACCATGCATTTCTTGAGAGAAAGGCTAATTTACCTCAAGGATTGTGCAGATCATTAAGGTAGTGATAGAACCCATTTACAACCAAGTCACAGGGTCAACTTTTGGTTAGACGACGAAGAAAATAAGCAAACACAAGTTGTAAAGCAAAAGATAGAACTCAATGGAAGCACAAGTACCAAAGTAGTGTAAAACAAGCTATTGAGCTTTGAGTAGGGTCGCTCCAAAATGAAGTGAAGGAAAAATTTTGGAGGGTGGTAGTAGCCACTACAACATTTGCGACACACTGGTAGAACTCCAACTCTCTGTATGGACCTTGTCTCATGTAAAATGAGTCTAACTCTTTTGGAAGTATTGTTTGATTCTTTGATCACCATGGTTCCTTCACTAGCTTCAGTTAAAGATATATTCCTTGCCATTCTCTTGATTGATCAACACACATGCCAAGCCAAGTCAACTGAGTGGTTTCGATTGGGGACAAGGGGTATATTGATGCCCAAGTGATATATACTGTCAGAGTTTTACTTTCATCTCTGGTGTTGCTCCACTGCCAGTAGGCCTAGATAATACCCCGACATAGTCACTTCAGGAACACAAGAATTTCTCTGCTGCTCGCGAGCCTAGATAGTATCCCAGCGGAGTTACTTGCTTCACCTCTCTATGTAGGAAGCCTTTCTCTTCTTTCACCTTTTTTTTTCATTTTTAGAGAACTATGCATAGGCACTTATTTATTTCATGAGCTGGAAGAGGGATCTCGACTTATTGAGAGTAGCAGAGGTTGTCCCTTCAGAGAATGATGTTATATATACCTATGACATACTTGTTAAGGTTTTCCCCCTCACCTTACTCTACTTGACTGAGTTGACAAGGGATAACCGAAAATAGGAAACCAATTAGAGTAGGAAGTACTAGTTAAAAGTGCAAGAATTGTGTTTTCACTAGGACTCACTATGAAAATAACATATTTTCCCTCAGGGTATCATCGGCTAGAGAAATGCAAGATATTCATAAGGAGAGGGGATAGACATATAACCAAATTTTGATAGTTTTAGAAGTCCTCTTTAATTTCACCCTCCTTGTCTCAAGCAACCAACACAGTTTCATGGGAAGGTAATCCTACGGGTGTGTAAAAAAGCAAACAAACAAGCAAGCAAAGGATGGAAGTAAAACCAAAGAAAAACGAGTAATAAAAAGCAAAACATGAAAAAAAACACTATTCCTACTCCTAAGCTAAATAGTGCATGGGCCTACTCACATGAAGTGATATTTCCAATGCAGCCACCAACACATTGGTTGGCCCATGTAGGTGAAGGCATGGTTGACAAGAAAGATATTCAGGCAAACCAACATGCAAGAAAGATAAAATAATGAAAACCAACATGCTCAAAGTTTAAATGGATCTATAGAAAATAAAATAGTAAAAGCACATGACAAACAATCTGTAGACGTACCATGGTGTGGCATCACATTGTACGCAAATGACAAACATGCACAAGTCTCTTTTGACCTTGACACACGAGCAAACATGCAGAAAGAAAAAAACTTTCGTTTCACAACATGAATTTCTATGTATGACTCCTCTAAAGAATGAGCAATAGGATCATGTGATTTTGGTGGAGGATATGAAATTTGTAGATCAGTTTGATTGTCAATGTGCACAAGAGAGTGACGACAACCCTGGGGTGATTCAACAATTTTCTGATCAGAAGTGGAACTGACCTCAGTGTAGCGAGAACCTGACATAACCATCAGCTTGGGCTAAAGTGCCTCGACAGCTTGAAGGGTTTCCACTTTATCAAAAGATGTATCGTCAAAGACTGTTGGCTTAGAAATATCAACAACAAGCAAATCAACATCGTGATCGAATGAGTGAGTGAAGAGATCATGACAACCATGATAAGAAAATTCAAGATGTACATCGACATCCTCATGATCTGATGAATCATATAAGGGTTGATGAGGAATAAAATTTCTCACCCTTTAAATTTTCAGAAAGAAAACATGATAGATTGGGTGGATTCGGAAAGAAATATTTGTCCTCACCACAATCAATTGATGGGCTAACATCCTATATGTCCTGTGAATGATCGAAAGTAGAAACATCTGGGAACGAATTTTCACAAGAAAAATCAAAAATGGAAAGAACACATAAGATGTTAGGATATAGTAGATGAGGTGTGAATAGTAGGAGGAGATCCTTCACCATGACTTATTCTTTAGATTGCGGCACATACTCATAAAAAATGACAGCGCAGGTTGGCTGTTGAACACCAACTTCGTCGACAACTTTATCCTCGTGAACAACAAATGTGGAGTCTGGAATGGATGGACACAACACAATACAATTCGTAGGATCAAAGGAACCAAATGACAGAGGTTGAGAAGACAATACCTCATGAAAACCATCAGGGTTACAGTCCAAATCTAGCAGGTGGGGTGGGAGGATGTGATAGTTCAACAGATGGGTTTGCAACTTCTCCCACCTCATCCTGTGGATCTAGAGTTGTTTGATGAGAAGATGATGGAGGGTCACTTGTGATAGCAACCTTGTCTATCTTAGATTTGGAAGCTCTTGTTAGGGTCCTATAGTAGGAATCAATGGTATTGGGTCTCCCACCATTCACATTTTGGTCAATTTATCCTATGAATCACTAGATGTCATAGCCTAAGGGTTTGCTTGTCCAAGGACTCATCTAGTTCTTGAGGTCTTTTGGTCTAGATAAGGAATTTTGAGATCATTTTTTGAACATCGGAAGGAGTTAGAGCTTAATCAAACCCTTTCCATGGTAAAGTTCCCAGAAGAAGCTTTCTAGTGGTATATTCGATTCTTCAAACCGACTTACAGGTCAAAGGTTAGAGCAAGTTGAAGATCCTCTTTCAAAACACACAGAACAAAGGAAAAGGCTAAGTAAAAGTTCAAATCCCGCATATCGGAGGTTTTGGAGAGAGCAAGCGGCGGAAAATGGAGAAAAAATTTGATATGCATTTGTCGAGATCGCAATAAGGGATTGGAGGTTCCAAACCCTGCGTCCCAGAGGTTTATGGTCAGTAGGGGCAATCAGAAAATCAGTGATTAGAGTTTTACATGGAAGGGTGATCATAAATTGAAATCACCGGGATTTCAGGAAATATCCTTCAATGTTAAAATGTTAGGGAGGGCCGAAAACCAAACAACAAAGGAATTGTTCACCAAAATAGAGAAGGTTAGGGCTTTTCTCTTTCCTCCCAAAGTGATACGTGGCGAAAAATGCTTGGGTCCAATAATGGATGCGTGGCAGTAAGAGATTGGTTTCTATATGCCACATGGCATATGATGTCATCAATGATGTGGCAATATAGTGGAGATGTGGCATGCAATTCAAAGTTTTAAGGGTCCTAAGGAAGCATTTCAGCTTGACATGTGTCACCGCTCACAGGGTGACACGTGGCAGAGGATGACATCAACAATCAACGATTGCAAGGTTGAGGCACATCACAACATATGTTGAAACTTTCGATTGGAAATCACGGGAGATGAGCTTCTAATAAGGGTTGGAAGATGGTAATGTGAAGTGTCATAGGACCAAGGGCTTAGTAGAAAGGTGATTGATGTTTGGCAATTAGCGGAGGCGTATTGTACATCACATTGAAAAATTCCAATTGGAAATCACTGGGAGAGGAGCTCTGATACGGGGGTTGGCCCATGGTTTTGAGGAACACAAGGAACCAAAGGTTGGGGTTGACCACGGGGGTTATTGTATATTGAAGTTCACAATTTTTGGAGTGTTGAACCAAATGCAACACTATAAAATCACCAATTGTGATGTTTTGGTACCCTAAAGGGCCTAGGCGCATGTGTTATGGTTTTATGAGTGTTTTAAAGTATAATGCAACACTTCAAATAATTGGCCCCCTTCTTAGCAAAAGAGTTTTAGCACATAAAGAAGCTTTGGCCTTGAGTTTTCACTTGAGCCTCGGGGGCTAGGCACATCAGATATTTCACACCCTACATAATATAAAGTGGCACACAATGAAAACCTCCAATCGAAAGTTCCAATATTAAAAAGGGCCCAAGCACATATATCTTGTGGTCCCATGTATTACACATGGGAACTGTTATAATGCTGCAATGTTATGAAGAATTGACCCCCTGTCCTAACCTAAAGGGCTTAGCCCCGGAAGATCAAGCTAATGGTACTGATCTCTGTTTTTATGACTTAATACCCTTTCCACAGTCACAATTTCACACTCCACCATGTTTTATGGTTTTGACTAATTCGGTAGGACACGATAAGTCATCAGGAGGATTTTTAGCAAGATTTTTGGCATCACAGTAGGCAGTTCGAGATTTTCCAGAGGATTACGGGCGAATGAGGATGAAGGTGTTTTTTTCGATTTAATGCTCTCCTATAATTAACTTGAATTTTTTTGTTTATGCTAGAAACGATCAAACACACCTTTTGATCCACTTAGCTGGATGAAATTATTTTCCCTTAGTAACTTTGAAGGGGAAGAAGTTGGCCATGCCGTCAATGACCAATTTCTCAAACATTATATCACCTAATGAGTATTCAATAATAATTATATATATAATATATATATAAATATATATATATATATATATATATATATATATATATATATATATATATATATATATATATATATATATATAATATATATATATAATATATATATATATATATATATATATATATATACATATAAAAATAAAATAAAAACTAAAAAATAAGATAAGAAAAACGAATGGAATAACTATAATCAAACGAATAATAGAAAGAAACTATATCATTTGTTTATATAATTAAATCTCAAAAATTAGTACATTAATATTGCATAGTTCAGAAACATAAATGAATGTAGAGGTTAAATAAAATTGAACAACATAATCTCAAATTGTCTCTATCACCATTGATATCAAGTAATGGATAATTTGTGTTGTCTCTGCTTGTGGTAAATCATGAAGGGTTGTAATTGCCAATGGCTTTAGGGTCATGTGAGTTACATACAAGTCTCTATTTAATTCCATCTAATCCCATTACCTCTTGTCTCTAAAGGCCGCTATTTATCTACACATTTTTCTAAAGTCCTGCGAGGTATATTATGTGTAACTGCAATCATTCTTATCCTTGGAGCTATGAAACAAATTGTTCTCCTCCTCCTCAAGAAAGTGATATCACCAGTTTGTTTCTCACCAATCATTACCCTTACTTCTTAGGATGGGGTTTGCTGACAACCTCCACCGAGGCTTTGGATGCTCACTGGCAACAGAGCAAGGTCAGTGGTACCATAATCACAGTGTGCAACCTACCCATCCCCTCATGTTGTGCTTTTGTGTGGTATGCTAATAACTCCATTGGGGCTATGAACGCTTTCTGGTAGGGGAGCGACATTAGTGGCAATGGTATTTTCCAATGCGGCTTATTCCTGCCATGTTGCCAAAATAAATCAATCTAAGAAATAAATTGAATACACGATGAACCCACCCATCTGGATAAATAAGAAAGGAAGGTAAATCCTGCCTATGGGACAACGAATCACTCCATCGGGGCTATGGACACTCACTGGCAGCGGAGTGATGTTTGATGGTAACTACTGTGGAGGGGTGTCCTTAAAATATTATGGTTCAATGCTTTCAAGCCCAGTCATTTGTTTATTGTAACAAATTAGTGCCCTCACTGGAAATCTAGTTACATAGCCACTTATTAAGTCCTCAACTGACTCTAATCATGCCCCCACTCCACCCGGTGCCACTGAGTTTTGGTGTCTCTCACTATACCTATGTATATAAGCTGACTTACGAATTATTCATTGATGACCGCATGCAAAGTGACCATTTTCATCACACGCACGCACACACACACACACACACACACACATACTCAATTAAAATGAATTCAGGGAAGCATTATTAAATGCTTGAAAATGAACAAAAGATCTCCCCAGGTGGAAGATTGATGGTTTTTATGGGCCTATCACATTCGGTTATGAAATTCTTTTAACGTGTTACCAAAGTTTCGATGGGTTAACTGTGTTAGGGCCTAAATCTACCTCAAGCTGAGAAAGGTAGGATCTAGGATAACATCAAACCACGCTTAACCTGGTAGCTAGTCCTACTAGGTCGGGAGAGGGCTCTCTCCTTGTCAATCTCAGCAAAAATGATCAATGAGGCTTGAGATTACTTGAATGAAGATTGATTTTAGTCTAGGTATGTGTGTAAAAGATTTTGATTGAGTTTGATGATGTTTGTTGGCTCAAATGGAAAGGCAGATTTTGGGTCTGGGGAATGAGGCTCAGTTTTGCAAAGATCTCAATGGGGAAAGGTAGGAAATTGATTTGATACTTCAAATTGAATGAAATGGAGAGATTCAGATAGATGAGGAGTTGAATAGGGCAAGAAAACCTCAGGGACCCTCTTCAAACAGCTGAAAACATAGATAACTAAGCAAACCCTAGGTAGAGCACTGCAAATTTCAATGGATTCTACCTTTATCCTTGTTTGTTTTAGTTAAGATGAAATAAGAGAGAGAATGGCATACATAAAACACAAGTAAACTTACATTTATAGAAGGAAACACAATATCAAAGCAAGATACCACATGAATCCCATAGAGTGCTACAAACCCTGTTCTATTCCTTAGCCAAAACTGTTGAAAAATGTATACAATGAAGCTCCAAGCTTTCTCAAAAGTCCAACCATGCTAATGACTGAAAAATCACAAGATATAGACAAACAATAACTCATCCTAGCGTCTAGGGGTCGAGCTCATAATTTTAGGAGCTGTTCCAACAAATTCTAAACTGAGAACTAAAAAGTAGGCAGTGGAACAACTTGCCTCTAAAAACTAGGGAACTGATTCATTCAATGCAAACTACCCTTTCATGGATGAATCTACCTCCATGAGTGAAACTTTAGCATAATTACATCAAAATCCATAAAATTACATTAAATTACATCATGAGTTTGACATCTAGAAGAAGAAAAGTCAAACTGTCAAGAAACTAGGTGAAAAATAGAGTATTTTTGGTCAAACTGAGCAAAATTTCCACAATGCGTCGTGTTGATTTCCCTATGCATAGCGCCTTTTTGCAGCTGATTTTGGAGGCGTTCCTAGTGTCAAAATTTTCTCCAAGTGTGATTTTTGGAAAGGTATGCCTATCTACTTTCCAGAACAAGTGGAATTTTTGAATTTGGCCTCCATTTGCCCCTCCAAAACTGAGTTCTCCCAACATTGCTTCCTGTGTGTCCAAATAGGGGCAGAAAGGTCATTTTTGGGGTGTTTTTGACCTTCTTGAGGGCCCAAAACCTGTAAAAATTTCTTGGCCATTGGTGAGCATGCATATTTTTCATGAAAAATCCAAAAATGTTGAGTTTTCCTCATTTGGAGGCCTCCATCAAAAGCGGGCACTAGGTGGTGCGGCGCATAGGGCAGAAAATTCTGTGTTTTAGCCCAAAATTTTCAAAAATGCAAAAAGTGTCCCAAAATTTTTGTAATTTGGGCTAAGTCTTCTCCATCAAGTGATGTGTTGGGCCAAGGAAGCCTCAGCCAATATCTGAAGTCTATCTTTCTACTTTTTCCTCCTCGATGCCCTCTTCAACTTTGCTTTCAATCTCCTGATTCTTGCCTTGGACACTTTGTTTCTCACCATGTAATGATAGGCTCTCAACAATGTCTCCTCCCTGTTGGCCTTCTCTAACAACCTTTCTAAGTGGATATTAACCCTCTCAATCAAAGATTCCTGATTAGCATTGATTTCTTGCTCAAGTGACGTGACCTTCACCTTCCTCCTTTTGGCAGCTTGGCGGTTTTCTCGTATGTTTTGCAATTCCATAATCGTTTGTTGATCCTCAAGCTGCTTGTTTCTTTTCTCTAGGTACTTTATTATCCACTTAGATCTTTCTAAGTTGAGGGAAAAAGCATTGATGTCTGCATGTTGCTCCTGGATGACCTCTTTGAGCTTTGAACTTTGTGGGCCCAAATCAGTGTCATCATCCTCAATGAGAATGAAATCGGTCTCCTACTCAACTGAAGGCCCCTCATCCTGTAATGGCCTCTTTCCCTTTGTCTTGAACCTGTTGTGATGATGAAGGAAGCGAGACCCCTTCCACCCCGGGTGGAGATAATACTCGCTTTACTGTTGCAAATAACCACCTAGTGCCCTTTTGATAGGTGACAAACACTGGCACACTAGAAATCTATGTATCATGACCCTCCTGTTGATGTGAAGGTCCACCTATCTCATGAAAACCCTCTGGAGGTACTTGCGGAGCTGTGAAGAACTCATGAGAAATGAAATCCTCTCATGAGATGTCCTACAAACCAAGCTGATGCATGACCACAATTTTGACGAGTGCAAAATGATATATACTGTTAAACTACTGTTGAGGAGTCTTTTGTTGTACTAGGGTGGTCATATTCTCAATATTTTGGCACATAAAGTAGGGGAGATTCATCAATTTCACCCTGGTAAAGTACATCAACAATATAATATGATAGGCATATAGGCAAGAAAACCGTCCCTCACAACTGAAATATTTCATTATAAGTTTCATCAAAGGAGCATATGAGTCTTTCAGGTATTGAAAGGGAAAATCTCTCCTGAGTTGTCTCAAATAACCGGGCTTGATGTATGGTTCATAATGTTCCCTTTCAATTTGCTGCCTTTTATTCCATTGCTCTCCAATATTAGGAATACCGGTTGCTAGAGAAATAGACTTCGATGTTAAAGTGAATGTTACACCAACTAGAGTGGCTTGGCCATTATGTAGATGAAGCACAAACAACCAGGCTAACTCATGATGATACTGGATTCTAGCAACCAACTCACAGAAATCATAACAGGATTGGTGTTGGATGCATGTGATAGCAAAAGCGCAGGCCTGCAGCTCAGCAAGTGTAGTAGTCTCCTCACTTATATGTTTGCTTTTACCCTTGTGAGGTCTCCTTGGTGCATGTATTTCTGTAGGAGAGTCACTGTGTGTCTCTTCATCTCGGTCATATGAAGGATCAGACTCCATGTTTGCTAGTGGGTGAGTTTTCTTGATGAGTAGTAGGAGATTTATGGTGTTTTTAATTTTCTGCCACCAAGGGTAAAAATATATGAGGGACTGTGGAGGGAGAGAGTATGAAGGGTTTTGGGAATGTTAGGACAGGGTTTTTTTTGGGAAATAGGGGATTTGGGAATAATATATAAGCTTAGGGACATCAATTAGGGTTTGGGGATTTGTAGTTAGGATTTCGGAAAATGGGAATTGGGGATAGGGGTGACTGATTTTCTTTTTAGGAATATGAGAGTTAGGGAATGAGTAGATGAACTGGGAAACTAAATGGAGGAGTCAAAGAGCAAGGGAATGATGTAGTGGACTTAGCAACAAAATGACAAGTACAAACTCCAGGTAATGGCTTTTAAGAAATTGCAAGGAATTAGGGTTTGAGTTTTTTCACACAACCACCATAATTTTTTAAGAAAAACTCTTTCACTAGCAAGGAAGAGGGCTTGACTTACTTTCACACTAGAAGAGTTGAGCAATTTTGGCAATTTGAGGGAGTTTATGAGGAAATCGGGCTTGGAAGCTCTACGCGCCACGCCTCCTGTATGTACCGCACCAGTATAAATTCAACACTGTGGAGAGTGGCCCAATGTGCCACGCCACTTGTACGTGCCGCACCTCTCACCCAGTGCGCCCCGCCTCCAAATTTACACAGTTTTTCTCCAAGCTTGCTTCCTTTGCTCAACATGACCTTTGCTCAATCTTTGTTCTTTGAATAAAAATGAGCTTTTGAATTAAGAAAAATGATTTATATAAGAGCTTTTAATTTCTCCTTCATAAAACCAACTTTTATAATGTTTGCCATGTGACTTACTTTTTTAACTCTGTTTTCTGGGCAGTTTACTTTATTTGTGCTTTTGATGAACTGAATGACTTGATTTTTGTTTGTCTTGCAGGGGATGGAGTAGCTGAAGCTTGGCAAGGTGACCAGGGTTGCCACTAAAGTTATTTACATATGAAAGAACTGAAATTACATCAATTTATACAATAAAAACCTAAAATACTCTGTTTTTCCTCAAAACAGAGTTTTGAGGAAAAATACATTTCTAAGTGAAATTTATTGGTACTGGAACTTTATTCAACCTCCTCATGCGCCTGCTGACCGTTATTGGACATTTTGAAGACCTTTTTAATGAAACCCTAGATCTAATGAAACCTAAACCCTAGAACTGACTTTTGCAAATTTAAAGACAAAAGGTGACTGTAGATGATCTTGATGAATGGAAATGGGCCAGCAGGTAAAGGACATGAGGGGAATGTACAATAAGCAACTACCGTCAGATGATCCATGCTCCTAATGGAATGCAACTGACTAAGCGAGACACCTAAGATACAATGCAACAAGAGAATTTGATCTCTAACAGAGGGATGAAGATACCGACACTAACATTGGCTCCAATGGGGATGGTAGCTCCTTGGAGGTGCCAAGAACTACAGATCTCTGGGAAAGCAAGCAGTGCCTTCGTCCATTGGGCTATGGAGTCAATAACTTCGCAAATCAAAACCAAACTCTTGACTCAATTTCAGGACTGAAATGTGACTCAAAACTGACTCAATTTCAAGACTGAAATCTACTGAAAGACCTAACTCTAACAAACCAAACCAAAACTGAAATCAAACCTTAGTTTTATAGCCTTCACCTCGTGCCCCAAACTAAATGGATGATGACAGTACATACTTTCTTTGAAACTATTTTGAAACTGACTAAAACAAAATGACTCAAGACCTACTTAACTGAAATTAGTACTTACAAAGCTTTTTAATGGCAGCAGTCCATCAAGATTTGAGGCCTTCAAATCATGATGACAACCACCTACCTACTGATGAAATATGTACAATCATGTGTAGTGAGTCTTCCAATGTAACCAATCTAGCAGATGACTACATACTAAAATTCTTCTCTCACTTTTCCCGAGCAGGTAGAACGATGTACATGTAGGTAACTCACAATAACCATTGAAACCAAGGCTTATGATAACAAACCAGGTAACATTTATCTTTTCTAATTCTTGCAAAAGAATGCCAAAGGGATCTTGAAAATCCTGAAGCACTAGCTTGTCTTGAGATCTAGTAGCAAATATACAAGTACTCCCTTCATTCTGATCTGAAAGACCAATTGATTGCCGAGTGATGGGAAGGCATAGAGAAGTATTAGCTTCTATTATCTGAGTGTCAGCTGTAAATTCTCTGAGCATGAGAAATTCTGGCATATTGTCTCTCTCAGGCTCATATTCCTCAAATTCATGGTCTAGGTCATTCTTAGACAGAAAACAATCTTCAAGATTATCAAACATGAAAGCCTTATCATTTTCATGAAAGAAAATATTATGTGTTTTCTGATCTATAAGGCTAATGTCAAGACTGTCATCATTTTCAAAAGGGAAAGAAGTTTCACCAACACCTTCTTGACCATGTGCACACTGCAAAACTACATTAGCTTTGGCTGTAACTTGACCTTTCAGGAGTAGATCTATTTCATCTTCAGATAGAGGAGATAATACTTTTTTTTTCTTTTGCTCAAGCAATTATTGTCTTCTTGAAATAGCATTTCAAAACATGAAAAAATTGAATGGCAGTCCTTAATTCCCTGATCTTCTGAAATTTGAAAACATTGTTGATCCTCTTCATATTTGAACAAAGATCTCATCTTGTTTTTCATAAAATGACTGGATTACCTCCTCATGAAGGCTTGGGTCAATAACTCTATCTTCTTCGTTCTAGATGATCTCAACAGCAAAGCTCTCCTTCATGGGATTCAAAACAAGGTTGTCTTCATCATCACAATCTGAATCTAGATCTGAAATAACTGACTTGACTTTATCACATTCTGAAATTGAAACTTGACTTCCCTGCATACTGTCTTCTTCTATGGACAGATCTGAAATAAAACCTTCTCTTTCATCATTTTCCACTGTGCTAAGATCTTGATCCTGCTGCAAAATTTCCTGAGCATCTTGATGAGTATCTTCTAATCTCTCTTTATGCTGCTGAAATGGATTTTCATATAGAGCTTCCATGATCTCATCCTCCATGAAGTTATCATCGTCATAAACTTTCTCAAGACTTTCAATAAAACTATAAGCATGTTTACAACAATTTTTAACTAAATTTAATGATGGATAAGATTCTTTATACCTTTCAAAGAACATGGTATGAAAATATTTCAAACAGTAAATACAAGTCGGTGGAAAACTTTCATACCAAGATCGGGCTTCACCTTCCAAAGTGGACATGAATATCTTCATCAAGTAGTCTTTCGGAAAATCAACCTTCAACTTGAGAATATGTATGTGAAATCTAACCAGATGTAAAGTAGCATCATTCCTATTATCATCTTTAAACACAGGAAAATTCCTTTGCCAATCTAGCTTAGGAATTTTATTTGGAAAACTTGGAATGTGATCTCGGCTCATGGGAGCATACCTTTGATCCAGTGGAACCATTTTGATAACAATGAATTCACCAAGAAATTCTTCAGGCTACTAATTTTTGAAGGGTAGAGTCGCCATGAAAATTCTAAACCTTGGGATTCTTTGACACTGGAGTCGCCAGGTGAATGATTTCAGTCTTCCAATGTCTGATCGTTGTCCACCATCAATAATAAGATATAAACTTGATTACATTTTACTAAGGAAACTAGATGATCAATTCATAAACTAGACTGGAGATTGACTGAAGCAGCTTTTATCTACTTGGGATAATGCAAAGCAAAATCATTTCGAAGGCTACCTAGCTAATCTTCGGTCTCTGTCTATAGTTTATAAAACAAAGAACATTAACAAAAAAACAATTTCTTCCCCAGTATGGTCTCCACTATGTTAGAGCCTAAATCTACCTCAGGCTGAGAAGGGTAGGATCTAGGATAACATCAAACCACGCTTAACCTGGTAGCTAGCCCTACCAGGTCGGGAGAGGGCTCTCTCCTTGTCAATCTCAGCAAAAATGATCAATGAGGCTTGATATGACTTGAATAAAGACTGATTTTAGGCTAGGTATGTGTGTAAAAGGGTTTCATTGAGTTTGATGATGTTTGTTGGCTCAAATGGAAAGGCAGATTTTGGGTCTGGGGAATGAGGCTCAGTTTTGCAGAGATCTCAATGGGGAAAGGTAGGAAATTTATTTGATACTTCAAATTGAATGGAATGGAGAGCTTTAGACAGATGAGGAGTTGAAGAGGGAAAGACAACCTCAGGGATCCTCTTCAAATAGCTGAAAACATAGATAACTAAGCAAACCCTAGGTAGAGAACTACAAATTTCAATGGATTCTACCTTTATCCTTGTCTGTTTTAGTTAAGATGAAATAAGAGAGAGGATGGCATACATAAAACACAAGTAAGCTTACATTTATAGAAGGAAACACAATATCAAAGCAAGATGCCACATGAATCCCATAGAGTGCTGCAAACCCTAGTCTATTCCTTAGCCAAAATTGCTGAAAAATGTATGCAATGAAGCTCCAAGCTTTCTCAAAAGTCCAACCATGCTAATGACTGAAAAATCACAAGATATAGACAAACAATAACTCATCTTAGCCTCTAGGGGTTGAGCTCATAAGTTTAGGAGCTGTACCAACAAATTCTAAACTGAGAACTAAAAATTAGGCAGTGGAACAACGTGCCTCTAAAAACCAGGGAACTGATTCATTCAGTTGCAAACTACCCTTTCATGGATGAATCTACCTCCATGAGTGAAAATTTAGCATAATTACATCAAAATCCATAAAATTACATTAAATTACATCATGATTTTGACATTTATAAGAAGAAAAGTCAAACTATCATGAAACTAGGCGAAAAACAGAGTATTTTTGGTCAAACTGAGCAAAATTTCCCCAATGCACCGCGTTGATTTCCCTATGTGTAGTGCCTTTTTGTAGCTGCTTTTGGAGGCCTTCCTAGTCTCCAAATTTGCTCCAAGTGTGCTTGTTGGAAAGGTATGCTTGTCTACTTTCCAGAACAAGTGGATTTTTTTAATTTAGCCTCCATTTGCCCCTCCAAAACTGAGTTCTCCCAACACTAATTCCTGTGTGTCCAAATAGGGGCAAAAAGGTCATTTTTTGGGTGTTTTTGACCTTTTCAAGGGCCCAAAACCTGTCAAAATTTCTTGTCCATTGGTGAGCATGCATATTTTTTCATGAAAAATCCAAAAATGTTGAGTTTTCCTCATTTGAAGGCCTCCATAGAAAGCGAGTGCCAGGTGGCACGGCGCATAGGGCAGAAAATTATGTGTTTTAGCCCAAAAATTTCAAAAATGCAAAAAGTGTCCCAAATTTTTTGAAATTTGGGCTAAGTCTTCTCCATCAAGTGTTGTGTTGGGCCAAGGAATCCTCAGCCAATATCTAAAGTCTATCTTTCTCCTTTCGCCTCCTCAATGCCCTCTTCAACTTTGCTTTCAAGCTCTTGATTCTTGCTTTTCACACTTTGTTTCTCACCATGTAATGATAGGCCATATGCCTCAACAATGTCTTCTCCCTATTGGCCCTCTATAACAACCTTTCTAGGTGGATGCTAACCCTCTCAAGCCAAGATTCCCGATCAGCATTGATTTCTTGCTCAAGTGACGTTAACTTTACCTTCCTCCTTTTGGCAGCTTGGCGGTTTTCTCGTATGTTTTGCAATTCCATAATCGTTTGCTGATCCTCAAGCTGCTTGTTTCTTTTCTCCAAGTACTTTATTATCCACTTAGCTCTTTCTAAGTTGAGGGACAAAGCATTGATGTTCGCCTTTTGCTCCTGGATGACCTCTTTGAGCTTTGAGCTTTGTGGGCCCAAATCAGTGTCATCACCCTCAATGAGAATGAAATCGGTCTCCTACTCACCTGAAGGCCCCTCATCCTGTAATGGCCTCTTGCCCTTGTCCTGAACCTGCTGTGCCGATGAAGGAAGCAAGACCCTTTCCACCTTGGGTGGAGATAATACTCACTTTGTCGCTACAAACAACCGTCTAGTGCCCTTTTGATAGGTGACAAACACTGGCACACTAGCGGTTTGTGTCTCATGACCCTCCTACTGATGTGAAGGTCCACTTGTCTCATGAAAAGCCTTTGGAGGTACCTGAGGAGATGTGAAGAACTCATGAGAAATGAAATCCTCCCATGAGATGCCCTGCAAACCAAGTTGATGCATGACCACAATTTTGATGAGTGCAAAATGATATATACTGTTAAACTACTACTGAGGAGTCTTTTGTTGTACTAGGGTGGTCATCTTCTTAATATTTTGGCACATGAAGTAGGGGAGATTCATCATTCTCACCCTGGTAAAGCGCATCAACAATTTGATATATTAGGCATATAAGCGAGAAAACCGGCCCTCACAGCTGAAATATTTCATTATAATTTTCATCAAAGGAGCATATGAATCTTTCAGGTACTGAAAGGGAAAAAATCTGCTGAGTTGTCTCAAATAACCAGGCTTGATGTATGGTTCATAATGTTCCCTGTCAATTTACTGCCTTTTATTCCATTGCTCTCCAATATTAGGAATACCGGTCGCTAGAGAAATAGAGTCTGGTGTTAAAGTGAATGTTGCACTAGCTAGAGTGGCTTAGCCATTATGTAGATGAAGCACAATCAACTGGGCTAACTCATGATGATACTGGATTCTAGCAACCATCTCAGGATTGGTGTTGGAAGCATGTGATAGCAGAAGGGCAGGCCTGCAGCTCAGCAAGTGTAGTAGGCTCCTCCCTTATATGTTTGCCACCCTTGTGAGGTCTCATTGGTGCATGTATTTCTGTAGGAGAGTCATTGTGTGTCTCTTCATCTCGGTCATATGAAGGATCAGACTCAATGTTTGCTAGTGGGTGAGTTTTCTTGATGAGTAGTAGGAGATTTATGGTGTTTTTAATTTTCTGCCACCAAGGGTAAAAATATATGAGGGACTATGGAGGGAGAGAGTATGTGGGGTTTTGGGAATGTTAGGACAGGGTTTTGTTTGGGAAATAGGGGATTAGGGAATAATATATAAGCTTAGGGACAAAAATTAGGGTTTGGGGATTTGTAGTTAGGATTTGGGAAAATGGGAATTGGGGATAGGGGTGACTGATTTTTTTCTTAGGAATATGAGAGTTAGGGAATGAGTAGATGAATTGGGAAACTAAATGGAGGAGTCAAAGAGCAAGGGAATGATGTAGTGGACTTAGCAGCAAAATGACAAATGAAAAACCTTGGCAATGGCTTTTGAGAAATTGCAAGGAATTAGGGTTTGAGGTTTTTCACACAACCACCATAAATTTTCAAGAAAAACTCTTTCACTAGCAAGGAAGAGAGCTTGACTTACTTGCACACTAGAAGATTTGAGCAATTTTGGCAATTTGAGGGAGCTTATGAGGAAATCGAGCTTAGCAGCTCGATGCGTCACGCCACAAACCCAACGCCATGCCTCCTGTATGTGCCACGCCAGTATAAATTCAACACTGTGGAGAGTGGCCCAATGCGCTGCGTCACTTGTATGTGCCGTGCCACTTGTACGCGCTGCACCTCTCACCCAGTGTGCCCCACCTCCAAATTTACACATTTTTTTCCAAGCTTGCTTCCTTTGCTCAACACGACCTTCACTTTGCTCAATCTTTGTTCTTTGAATAAAAATGAGCTTTTGAATTGAGAAAAATGATTTATATAAGAGCTTTTAATTTTTCCTTCATAAAACCACTTTTATAATGTTTTCCATGTGACTTACTTTTTTAACTCTGTTTTTTGGGTAGTTTACTTTATTTTTTCTTTTGATGAACTGAATGACTTGATTTTTGTTTGTCTTGCATGGGATGGAGCAGCTGAAGCTTGGCAAGGTGACCAAGGTTGCCACTAAAGTTATTTACATATGAAAGAACTGAAATTACATCAATTTATATAATAAAAACCTAAAATACTATGTGTTTCTTCAAAACAGAGTTTTGAGGAAAAATACATTTCTAAGTGAAATTTATTGGTACTGGAACTTTATTCAACCTCCTCATGCACCTGATGACCGTTATTGGACATTTTGAAGACCTTTTTAATGAAACCCTAGAGCTAATGAAACCGAAACCCTAGAACTGACTGTTGCAAATTTAAAGACAAAAGGTGACTGTAGATGATCTTATTGAATGGAAATGGGCCAGCAGGTAAGGGACATGAGGGAAAATGTACGATAAGCCACTACCATCAAATGATCCATTCTCCTAATGGAATGTAGCTGACTGAGCGAGACACCTAAGATGCAATGCAAAAAGAGAATTTGATCTCTGACGGAGGGATGAAGATACCAACATTAACAAACCGTAGCTTGAGTTGCAAAGAATTAGCCGTCTAATCCGAGATCTGATAGTTGAACCATCAATGTCGCATTTAAACTAGCATGAGAGTTAACTATAGTATTCCCACCCAATGGGTCTCCATCGTCTGCTTCGAATTGATCAAACAACGACTAGGTATCATCACATGAGAACTTGCAAGACTGTTACAACCCTTTCTCTAGCCCAATGTAATCTTGGTCATTCATCCATCATAGATCTATGATAGTCACATCATAATTTGCACGTGATATAACCATTCATCATCATTTGATGAGCGAGCCCCTCTCTCATCGGTTGGTGAGTTATTCAATGGACGAATGACATTTGTTTGCGACATGTAATTATCCTCATAATTCCCATTTAATCTTAATTTCCACCAACCTTTTTTGCCATTTTGTTTGTTCGGCTTCATTTTTGTATGTTTCCCAGAGAAGCCAGTCCATGGTTGAGAGCATATGCGCAACATGTCTTATCCTTGAAGCTACGTTCTTCTACGTGGTAATTCAACATAGCTTATCCTCTTCTCTTTAATTGATGATTTAATTATAGAGCTATATCATGTATGAGTCGTCCAAGAAGGAGGCCCTAGTTAATGAGAAGACTGTGGTTTAGGACATGAGAGTAGGTCTCACAGACATACTTACCCTCAAAATAACCCTCACCCTCTCCTCTGCCGAGTCTAGCAACAATTTATGTTTAATGAAGTCTGGGGTTTTGCATGCAACTCTTCCTCTGATTCACTTCGACCCCAATGAAATTCGGTTGTTAGTTGAGAAGTATGACCATGACCACCAGGCATTTTTTAGTAAGTCCAAACATAAGCTTTTCCTAAAGCTAGACAAGGAAATAGTTGTAAACATGCTAGGGATTCCTACCTAGGGAATGGATATAACTGAAAAGGGCCTAGACCGTGAGTTCACTACTTGCGAAGAGGGTAACAAACTCGAATTCTTCACGACCTTAATAAAAAAAACTATCCCCTGGATTGAAGATACTCTTTCTTGTACCGACGAAGTCCCTGAAGCCCTTCTATCTGAATCAAACCTCTCTTTTCTCAGTCATATTTGGTTTCATTGATGATACCAAAATGGATGTGTCAATTTTCTTGGTTATATGACTTGTTATGCTTCAGCCTGACCTTCAAGCCAAAAATTTTCCTAGATACTTGACTTGAACCCTTACGATTGATTTATCCACAACTATTCCTTTTATCTCGTGCCACCATTGTTCATACCTCGTGCACCTCATTCTTTTTAATCATCCTTCTTATTTTTTATCCTCGAGGCTTCTTCTCAGTACTATGAATGCTGACCATGAGGAAAAATAAGTTTTCCATTGGTCTAACATAATCTATCCCAAGCGCATTCCCCATGCATATTCACATTACACTGACTACTTTGCATACCTGCTAAGGGTTAAGAACAGAAGCTGGCATAAACAGACTCTCAGAAGAACAAATTAAAACCTTGATATTGACAAAAGAGCAGAGCAATGAAAGTTGGTTTTTATTTCTTGATTACACTATCATCCACCTATATGGATTTGATAAGCGACCCTTTCGGTTGCCTAATTATGTATCACCATTATTATTTTCTTATGAGTTCCTTAGACAAAAAATGATAGTAAGCAAATTTCATTTTGTTTCCAAGAAAAAGGGGTCACTATTTAGTTATCCATATTCTATTTATCCTTTAATTTCTAAGAATAAAAATTGAATAGAGGCTTTGGAAAAGGAAATGTTGTCTTTGGGATTTCTACAAGATGACCTCTAGAACTATGATCCTATGGGGATCATTTCAACTTTGAATAAGTAGGCTGGATTATCAGGTTATGTCCAGGAAAGGAGGCCAGAGGTAGAAAAGTTGGCAAATATCATAATTGTTGTCAGTGACACTATGCACTCAACGGAATCTATGGGAATGACTGCTACACAGGTTGGTTCGAGCAATTCATAAGTCTAGCTACTTGAATGAGATGCAAACCTTGTATTTTCTATTCCTTATACCCCTACATCTAAGAGAAAGTCAGAGGTCTTAATTCTATCCAAGATGTCACAGAAAGTGAAGCCAAACGTAGATGATGTGGATACTGACGTACTCGAACAAGAAATTAAATAGATGGACAAAGAAATATGACAGACCTTAGAGGAGATAAAACCCAAAGAATCACGAATACATGCCCTTGACATCAATCATACCTTTATAGGGTAGAAGCAGATAATGAAAAATGGTGTCAAGTTGGCCGTATTTTCATAAAAAATATCAATTGATTGACACCTCAACAATTAATGATGTCATTCCCGTAGATGGTCCCCGATTTATCCCTGCTGCTGACTTTGAGATGAATGTTTTAAACCTTAGAATTATCTAGATTGAGATTGGAGAAAACCAACAGATGTTGGGTTCTAGGACCTCTTCACTGGCCATCAACTTGGGAAGAGTGTCAAACATGGATGTCGTCAACCTGCATCGATAGGCAGGTGAAATTGTGGATCAAATAGAAGCAATAGTTGGGAATAGGAAAATACAAGAGGTGTTCAAGAAGGTGCCTAAGCAACTACAATTGGCACACATGGTGTTAAAAAAAAAACTAGTCGAATAAAGGAGATTGAAGGTATAATCATTCAGCAATCAGGCCAACCAAAAGATTCAGGGCCTATCAAGAATTTGTTGGAGGTAAAAGTGAAAGAGATCAAAGCCTTTCAATCCATACTTAGTATCTTTGACCATGATCCTCACATCCTGATTCATGCTTTCGATAGGAAGGAATGGGTTGAAGCTCACCTCCAGAAAATGGAATTTTCATTACGGCTCAAGGAAGAATAATGAAAGGATGCTCTTAAGAATATGGAGATTTTGACCCTGGAATATCACGCAAAAGAGGAATGCCATCTGAATCTTTTGGAAGAATATAAGGCTTCGATTGATCAAGAAATTGATTATGCCCAAACATTGTAGGCTGAAGATCCTAAACTCTTACACGTTAAAATAACTCAGCTGGAGAAAGAGCTAGAATTGGCCCAAGCAGAGAAAGAAAGAGTTGAGCATAGGGTAGACAGTTTGGTAGAACGAAAGAATGTAGAAATCAAACAGATTCAAGATGCCTTGAAGATCAAACATAACGAAGAAAATTCCCTCTAGGAAGTGCTTCAGATTTTAGTAATGAGAAGGAAAATATTAGTGAAATCCAAAGATGAGATATGGAGAGAGATATGGGCAGAAAATCACCACATTTAAATCCTATGTAGAGATCCTTTCAAACTATGAGAAGGGCATAATGAAGAATGCAAGCCTATAAGCAAAAAGCATTGTTGCAGCCCTTGAAGAAAGACTAAAGGATGTCAATTCTCTCATTGACCTCTTCAATACCTTAGAATATGACACCTTGGCAGAAGTAGAGCTTCCTTCCAGGGATTATTGTATCATTTCCCTCTGTATGCTAAGAGAGAAATAAGCAGCCATCAAAGCAATGTGATATGAATTCGAAAAGTTCGTGAAAGAAATGAATGATTTCAGAATTGACTAGAATTATCTCAGCAAGTTTCCGGTGCCTTCATCTAGGGGGAATTATAATTGGATGGTATCTTGGGAAAACTTATGTAAGCAACTGAAGAACAAATAGCGAGATTTGGAATGTTTGGCTATGCCGGATGACAAGGCGGTCTCTCCATATATAGTGGTAAATGACCTCTCCAGTGATTTTACCATCCTCGTCGAGATCAATAAAATTATACAAAACCTTTTGACTACACAATATCAAATTAGATCTCAGATGGTAGTGGTAATTACTAAGTATAAGAAAGTGCCTTAGTTGTCTACAACAGAATGGGAAAAAAAATACTAAATTGAAGAGACAGGTTGTTCACCCAGTGTATCCGATGCAGTCGGTGAGAAAAAAAAACCTGATGATTGGAGTGAAATCCCTTTAATTACCACACAAGTGCCAACTATCAGGATGCGTGGGGCTCACTCATTCTCTCATACTGGCTTGATGAAGAAAATAAAGTAATCAAAATCATAAAGGTGTCACCATGAATAGTCATTCCATTCAAAAATTACTTTACCTTATTTTAATTTAAATTTGAATCAGTTACACTTTAGACAGTTTCCAAACAATTACCTTTTAAACTATTATTTAAAACCATTCCCATTATGGGGGGGTTGTTGACAGAAATGAATTTTTTTTAATATTATTAAATTTCCTGTACATTTTACACAATTTTCATTTTCATATATGAATTTGATGTTTGCTTTCTGAAGAAGCATTGTCTGTTTATTTCTTTCTATTTATTGTTTTCCCTTGCAGAAACTAGTTAAAGGATGTTCCTTGTATAGAAGTTTACACATTTCGTTATGGTATTTCAATATATGTGTTATTGCATGTAGGGTTGAATTATATTTCTTGATCATTGTTAATTGGAAGATTGTCTTTGATTTAGTGATGGTCAACGTTTTACATTAGTAATCGTGAACACGTTATGTTATGAGCTTTGTTTTATGTGATAACACCAACGTTTCAGAAAATATAAAGTTTTAATTTTACTGTGTAGATTTAGTTTCAATATTTACTATTGAATGTGTCTATCTGCAAATATTCAAAGTGGAATTATAAGAATGTATGTACTTGTTGCATACGTCTTATCTAATACTGAAATGACCGATATTCTGTAGTTTTTATTTTACTTTTGCTTTTATTGTTTTCATTTTCTTTCTTTAAACCCCTCATCTAGCCATTTCTAATTTTGTGTGTTAGCATCTCTGACTTACTAAGATCATATTTTGAGATCGTTATTTAATTAAAGGGTTATCATTCATTTGTGTTAATTCTATGTCTTACAACAGCGAACAATTACCTATATCTGACTTTATACATTATTTGGTTATTGAAAATTAAGTAATTTATTATCATGGATACCCCTTGTGGTGCATAGGAGGTCAGCCATAGCACCTAAAGTGGGAGGACTCCTTAATCCTCAGCGAATTCATATTCATTTCGTTCATATGTGGGGACAATTTGAGTACCAACAAATTGATAATTACTTTTGATGTTTTTCTTCTTTTAATTATTCCAATATATCATTCAGTAATTATACTTCATAAATTTAACCATACAAGAACTGTAGAACAAAAGAGATCATAATGCATAAAGAGGACACAATATTTTCCTTATGAAAACCCACCAAGGGGAAAAACCCAACAACCTTTTCAATAGAGAAATTCTTGTGTTCAACAAGAGACACACCTAGACCTACTAGACATCAACTAGGTCAAACCTGGTCAAATCCTCCAAGTCAAGCCTCCCTACCTAATCAATTACTTTTCTTTGCTTGACCTAACCCAAAATTTCAGCCCTCCTACAATTGCTAGAATCCCAGAATTTTGGCTCCCTGCAATTGCCCAAAAATTTTGACCCCTACAATAGAAACTACCCAAAAATATGTGAACTACAGAGAGAGAGTCCATCCACACATGAGAGCTTGATAGAGAGAGAAATCTTTATAATTTGTATTCTTTTTCATCCTCCTTGTCCTTCTTTATCTTCGCTAGGATGTCCATAAAATTTGTTCTTGAGAGAGTGAGAATTAGCGGGGAGGGAATGAGGGCAAGCTGCCTTTATATAGTGGTCTCCTAGTTCGAATGGGTTTCCCTTTGGTTGGGTTGATTTGACTTGCGGGGAGGCTGAATTAACAAACTTGGAGCCAAAATTTTCAAATTCAAAAATTCAAATTTTCTTCTTTCAAAAGTCCAAATGGGACTTGACTCAAACTTTAATTTTCTTTTGAATCTAGCATTTAAAAATATATTTAAAAAATCAATATAAATACATAAAGTGGCCAAATATACGTTATGAAGACCAAACATACTTACAGAATTCAACACTCGCTCTTAACTAGGGAAGTATTCATAATGACTTTCATAGATGTTCTCAAGTTGACAAATTTCTCTAAGGAAAAGATTATATCAAAGCATCATCAACATCGTCATCTACCATCAACATCCACTAGTAGTCATATCCTTGTTAGTACCTAACCCATGGTGTATCATACACATATCAGGACTCATTCTCTTAGAGTGATCAACCCTCAAATCCCAAGGCCTCTCACCAAGCCAAAATTCTTAAACTCAACCCTCCTGGGGAGTGCTAGTAGGCACTCACTCAACCCTCCTAGGCAGTACTTACTCAACCCTCTTAGGGAGAATTATGGGCCTTGATGATGAAATACCTCACTAAACCCCTCCTTGGGGAGCGATGGGGTCTTGATGCTGACATACCTCACTCAACCCTTCCTTGGGGAGTGATTAGGTTTCAATGCTGATAGACATCACTCAACCCTTTCTTGGGGAGTGATTAGGTCTAGACCTTACTCAACTCTTCCTGGGGAGTAATTGGGTCTCCCCACCAAGAGGCACTCACTCAACCCTATTTGGGGAACACTTTGGGCCTCTTGAACCATTCTCCCTTTTAGAACAATATCTATCCATGTTGTTGTCATATCATCATTCCCTCTCAATAACAGGGGTAATCTCCACAAGCCCCAACTTGTCTCTGGAGTACACGAACTTCTCTCTAGGAAACAACTTTGTCAAACAATCAATTGTCTTCTCAACAATAGAGATGTACTCGAGCCTTATTTCTCTTCTATGTACCATGTCACAATGTAGTGGTACTCAAGCTCAATATGCTTTGAACTTCCATGGAACATGGGATACTATGAAAACTTTACATAAATTTGATTATCACATTGTATCGTGGTCAGTTCCAGATCTTTGTAGAAAAATCCTGCAAATAATTTATGAAGCCATATTTCTTTTGTACATGCTTCATTTGTTGCAATATATTATACTTATATAGTGCTGAGTGTGACATATCTTCACTTCATTCTCATCCAAGATATCGTAGTGGAGACCAAATTGAAGCATACCCCTGAAGTACACTTCTTGTCATCAGCACTTCCTACCCAGTAAGTATTCGTATATCACTAAAATTTCACATTCTAATTTGTAACATATCTCAAACCATAATTCACAATACCGCGTAGATATTCAAAATATGCTTGGCTACAATCTAATGGTCATGTCTTGGTTAAACATTGAACTGACTCAATGTGTTTACTGCAAAGCAAATGTATGACTTGGTGTTAACCAAATACATCAACATGCCAATCAATTGTTGGTACATATATGGATCTACCAATCTAGATTCATAGGCTCTTAACTTCTTCAAGTTAGCCACCATGGGAGTAGCCATGGATTTGCAGTCCACCATGCCAAATTTCTAAAGGATCTCAATAACATACATTCTTTGGCCAAGGAAAACTTTTCCATTTTTCTGCAATACTTCTAGTCCCAATTAATAATATAGCAAACCAAGATCCTTCATATAAAACTTAGAAGCCAACTTATTTTTACACTAAATAATGAGAGGCTCATCACCTGTCAAAAACAAATCATCAACATATAGTGATAGGGTCACAAGTGCATTCTTCACAACCTTAGAATAGAGGTTTTGATTGACATCACCCTTGCTAAATCCTAATCTCATCAGATATCCACCAATTCAAGCATACCAAAGTATTAGAGCTTGGTTGAGTCCATACAAGGCATTCTTTAACCTACAAACATGATATTCCTTTCCATGCACCTCAACCCCTTGAGGCTTCTCTATGTACACCTCTTCCTTACTTACATCATTGAAGAAAGCAATCTTCACATCCATCTAATGTAAGTTCCATCCCAACTAAGCAACAAGAGAAATAATAGATCTAATGGAGTTGTACCTAGCAACTGGAGAAAAGGGCTCATCATAATCTTCTCCCCCTTTTTGGGAGAACCCTCTAGCCACAAATCGCGCTTGTAGTTTTTTGATACTTCCATCTGCATCATACCTGATCTTATATATCCATTTTGAATTCACTTTTTGACTTCCCTTCTAGCCTCAAAAAAATCTCCTAGACATCTTTCTTGATGATGGATTGGTATTCTTCATTCCATTACATGTTGGCTAGCTACGTCTTCATAAGTGGAAGGTTCTCCATCAATAAGGTTAGTCATAAGAGAACATAACTAGAAAATATTTTGCATATATTACTTTCTCTGGATGTTTCATCTAGAGTTGCATTCCCTTTTTCTTATTCCAATGTAAATCTAAGCCATGTTGGTATTTTCTTAGTTTCTAGAACATCAATTGATTCTACTGATTCACAAGGCCCTTTTGGCTCTCTTAGAAATTTTGTAGAACTTGAAAATTCTTCCTTAGAAGCCTCATGCTTTACTTCTTCGACGGATTCCATGGAAACTTCTTTAGACTTCCAATATGAAACCTTCTCATCAAGGGTGACATTGTGGCTGACCTCAATTTTTCATTGCTCTTGAATGTAAATTCTAAAGGCCTTTGATGAATCATTGTAACCAAAAAATATTCACTTATTTCCTGACGGTTCAAGTTTTTTCCTTTTATCCTTAGGAACATGGATGTAAATAGGGAAACCAAAGATTATCGTATGCCCTACCTCTGGCTTTCTTCTAGTGATTTTTTCTTCAAGGATCATATCTTCCAAAATTTGATGAGGAATTATATTCTAAATGTATACAACTACCAATGATTCTTCTCCCCATAAGAATATCAACAAATCCCAGTCATGCATCATAGACTTGATAGATTTTACAGTGGAATTGTTCTTTCATTCTCCCACACCATTCTATTGTGGATTATAGGGAACGATCAACTCCCTCTTAATCCCAACTTTCTTATAGAATGAAATAATTTCTTTCGAAATGTACTCTCCTCCATTATCAGATCTCAAAATTTTTATCTTCTTACATGTCAAGTTTTCCACTTCAGTTTTGAATTCTTGGAATTTGGTGAAGAAATCATCCTTGGTCTTCATGAGATAGATCCACATCTTACGAGAGAATTCATAAATAAACATCACATAATATAAATAACCTCCAAGTGATCTTACATGAATAGGACCACATATATCAAAATGAATCAAATATAAAACTTTTTTAGATCTATTTCCATTGTTTGGAAGTGGTTTCTTGTTATTATTTCCAAGAGCACAACCTTTAAATACACCTTCATGATCTATTTGCAATTCATGGATTCCTGAAAGTATTTGATTTAATTTAGCTAATGATCTATAATGAAGTTGACCATATCTCCTGTGCCATAGTTCACTTGGATTTTCATAATGTAATAGTGCTTGGCCTAGTTGACTCACACACATATACAATATTCCTTCATGAATTTCAATGACTATGGTATTATCTATGCTATATCCCTTCGGACATACAAGTACTTTCCCATCCACAAAATATATTGTATCTTCTTTATCGTCTAAACATTAAATAGAGACTAGATTCTTTTTCAAACTTGTTACGTATAGGAAATTGTTGAGATGAACATTGTTACCAGATTCTAGCTCAATGGATGCCCTTCCAACTCCTTTGACTATGTAGTTGTGATTGTCTCCAAGATCCACCCCCTGAGATAGTCTTTTGTCCATCATGTTAGATATATTTCCACAATCTCCTATCATATACCTTGAAGCACTACTATCTACCAACCACATATCATCATCATCTGCAATAGAACCTATTAGAACAAAAAAGTAAAATAAACCTTTGTCCCCTCTAGGATTCTTTGGATGTTCATTCTCCATGTCGACTGTGGAAGCATGTTGTTTTCCCTTTATATTTTTTTTATTATCCATCTTAGGAAAATCCCTTTTATAATGTCCAAATTTAGGACAACCATAACTTGAATTCTTGACATATCCTTCTTCCTTTTGGGAGGAGGTGATATTATTTCTGAATTCTTATTTTGAAAGCCAAACTTCTTATTTCCTCTATTCTTCTCGAAGTGAGCTACAAGTGCTTGAGGATATGCTTCCTTTCTATATATTGATATAATCCTTTATTCTTATTGAGCATAAGAGGCCCACAATCATCAAACGAAGGATTCTCTTTTCTACTACTAATTCATGCCGCAAATGCATCCCATGATCTAGGTTGGCCATTAAATGTTGTAGTCACAAGTTCCTATTCAGAAAAAATACCTTCAATTGCTTGAATTTGATATCTTATTTCTGAAATCCTTACAAAATATGAAGCCACATTGTCATCATTTGTTATCTTTACATCACAAAGTTCATTCTTCAAGCTCATGGCTTGACTAACATTATTAATAGTAAATAGATTAGTTAGGGCATCATACATATTCTTGGAGGTATCAAGTTTTGAAATATAACGGATTAGATCATCTCTAATGGAGTCCATAATAAGACTCATGGTAGTGATGTCATCCTCCTTGAACTTTTCTTTTCCTGCAATATCTACTAGTTCTACAGTCTTCCTATCACAATATCCAAAACCTTGTTCTTTGCAAGAATAAGAGAAATTATAGTATTCTAAGCCTTGAACTTTGAGGCTCCTTATAACTTGTTTTATGATTTCATAGAAGAATCCATGGATGTAAGTCAACATGAAGGGATTCAACGATAGTGATCTCAAGGTAGGGTTTCATCAAAGGTGATATCTATGTTCCTTCCTTCACCAAAGCTCTCATACACTTGATTTCTAAGTGCATTAGCACAATAATTTTGAAAATTTGAAAATCACTTTTGATGCTAATATTATTTTAATTATTCCAATATATCATTCAATAATTATAATTTATAAATTTAGCCATACAAGAAAATTACAATAGTAGAGATCACAATGCACAAAGAGGACACAATAATTTCCCTAGGAAAACCCACTAAGGGGAAAATCCCACCAACCTTATCAATACATATTTTTTTTGGTTAAACAAGAGACACAAATACACCTTCTAGACATAAAATATGTTACACATGTTCAAACCCTCCAATTCAAGCCTCCCAAATACTTTAGTTTTCTTAATCTAACCCGAAACTTTAAGCCTCTTGCAATTGCCAGAATCTCATAATTTTGGCCCCATGCAATTGCCCAAAAATTTCAGCCCTTGCAATAGAAACTACCCAAAAATTTATAACTAAAGAGAGATTCCATCCACACATGTGAGCTTGATAGAGAGAGAGAAGGAGAAAGATATGAATTCGTCTTATTTTTCATCCTCCTTGTCCTTCTTGATCTTCGCTAGGATGCTCATAAACTTTCTTCTCGAGAGTGTGAATTGGTGGTGAGAGAATGAGGTCGAATTTCCTTTATATAGTGGCCTCCTAGGTCGAATGGATGATGTCCTTTACCTGGTCTGACTTGACTTGGAGGGAGGCCAATTTGACAAACTTGGAGCCAAAATTTTCAAATTTTCTTCTTTCAAAAGTCAAAATGGGACTTAACTCAAAATATAATTTTCTTTTGACTCTAGAATTTAAATTTTTTTTTACAATAATCAACATAAATACATCATCTTGCCAAATATAAATTATGAAGGCCGACCATATTACAAAATTCAACAATGGTCACCTTTCCATCTTCATTTAGTTTGTTTTTTAAGACCCATTTTGTACCAATCACATTTTTTTTCTTACATCCTAGAACAAGTTCCCATGACTCATTATTCTCTATTTGATTTAGTTATTCTTCCATGGACTTGATCCATTTTTCATCATTTATAGCTTCCTCAAAGTTACTTATTCTAATTGTGGACTGATCCAAAATGGATCTTAAACCCTCTAAAAATGTAAGTCTTCATGTATATTAAACTATCAGAAAATAGAGATCACGGAGGAAAACACTAAGGAATGGCGGAAAACAGAGTGAAGCAGAGCGTAAAGTCTTGTTGCATAGGAGCCCTCTTATTGGACAGATGAACAGCCCAGATTAAATCGAGATATCGCATCGGGAGAGGCCAACAGAGTATATCGGAAGTGGCCCTAACAGAAATGTGACTGTGATGAGTGACTTAACATGGACTGTTAATCAAGCACGTAGATCAACAACGGAGATTACCAATATCGCATCGCAGATTCCTAAAGGGAGGACTTACACATGCGGAAGGCTTTCAGCGGACCCGAAGGAGTTATGAATTAAACAACGGAGGATTTGAGTTCTGTGGTAAATGGTAATTTGGGCAGGCTATAGGTGGTAAGTGGTATTGGAAGGGCTTCACCCGATTCCATACATTGGCCGACACGTAGCATGGTACAGGAGAGATAAAACCACTCATTTCAGGTGGGGTTTCCCCATGCAAGTGCACCGACCGAAATGGCTATCAGTTGTTGGATTAGCAATCATGGATCAGACTGTGAAGAAGGCACGAGCTGGTTGAAAGATTGGGTTGGATGCGAACCGTCGTATTGAAGGTAGATCAATGGTGTGGAATACAAAGGGATTATGACTAGTAGCCAATGCGATTTGTGATTACGATCAAGGCAGACCCGAGATGATTATAGGGCAGACCTTATATCGTTTGAAGTCTGTCTTTGGCATTTCGGTTGGATTTTCCACTGTTTCAGTGTATTTCCATGTATTCCCTGTGTAAACGGAAAAGTGTGTTCTAAGGGATTTTCACCTGTGCCCGGTCCTTCTGTTTGTAAACAGGTGGCCTCAATGCCTTAAGTGTTTTTACAATGATTGTTTAAACGCTCAGTAGGGAGATGAAGGGACAACGTCGGGAGCCAGAGAGCCCAAGAAGGGGATTGAACCGACAACGCCGATAGGCATAAAAGCCATTTAATGGCAGCATAGAGAAGAGGAGGTCAGAAACAGAGGGGAGACATAGAGTCAGAGAAAATGCACAGCTACGAACAATTGATCAGAGGCACTAAGAGGTAGAGTCTGTGCACTTTTTAGACTCGAGGTTTTCGAGTGAAATCCCTGTGTAATATCATTGTTTATTGTGTTATGGCTCTGATTGAGCTTACACTTGTAAACTCTATTCTTGAGGACATAATATAGAGGTTGACACTGAAAGCTAGACCAGGAGATGTAGCCAGGAAGTGTGGTGAACTCCTTGATTATTTGTTATGTTGATGTGTGTGTCTGTTATGTTTTCTGACAGTTAATTGTCTGTATTATTTGCAATCTTTTCGATTTGTTGCACTAAGTAATATAGGCATTTTCCTGCACATGAGTCTGTAATACCTTTTCTTCTTGATTTAGTATTCGTTTCGGGTCAAGTGGTATCAGATCTTTCGGGTTTTGATTTTGTTAAGGTTAGACAAGCTTGTGTTGGATTTTGAATGCTAACTAGATTAAAGCTCAGACTAGGAAAAGGAGAACTTGTTGAGGCTAATCTAGAGATTGTAAGAGTCTTTTCTCAGAGGAGAATGGTAGAAGAAGCTCCATTGGGATCAGAATCTCAATTTATAGAAATTTTTAAGACACTCCAAGCCATGGTGGAAGAGATGTATCTAGAGTTTAAGAAGGGTCAAGGTAAAAGCACTGCAACACCCAAACTAGACAAACGAGCAGAGGAACCTTTTCTAGTTGCCCCTCCAGAAGGCAAAAAGAAAGGGGAAATGCCTCCTCCACCATCTCCTCCATCATCACTTTCGTCATCCTCATCATCTTCTTCACATAACACTAGCACTTCTAAGAAGAAGAAGAAAACTTCCTTAATCAAATTAGATGTGAAATTTGATTTGCCAATTTATGATGGAGAACTCAATGCAGAAAAGCTAGATAATTGGATAAGACAAATTGATGTATATTGCAAGGTATAGAGCATTGATTCAGAAAGGAAGAAGATTTAGTTGGCTAGCCTTCGACTTGGAGGAACTGCACTAGTATGGTGGGAAGGCAAGACACAAGCTGATTTGCAAAAGCATGGTAAAATCATTCTACCTAGAATGAATTTGTTTCTGCCATCAAAAAGCAATTCTATCCTTTAGCTTACATGCAGCAAGCAATGATGAGTTGGAAAACTCTTCGTCAATTGAAGGGTCAAAGTGTATAGAGTTATACTTAGGAATTCAGGAAAAGAGCTTTAACTCTAGGTATATCATTAGATTCACCTGAGACTTTATTGAAGTATATAGGTGGTATTCATAGCTATTTAAAGCATACTATTCTCATGTTTAATCCAACTAGTTGAGATGATGTATCATTTCAAGCTACACATCTAGAAGCTAGAGGTAAGAATGTAAAACTAGAGGTTGGGAAATCATCTAAATATTCTGTAAGCAATAATAAGGAAAAGAAGAAACTGAAATGGAAGGAGAGGAAAGCAAAAACTGTAAAGAAGGATAAAACTTTATGCACTCATTATCAGAAAGAAGGACACGATGAGGCAGACTACTAGTCTTTTCATCCAGAATGGAAACCTAAGAAGTTCGGTGGAAAGGAGAGAAAGATTGTTGCTGCTATTCAACAGGACTTGGGATCAGATTCAGGCGATGAAACAATAGTTACAGCCACAGGTTTTAAAGGTAATGATTCTAAAGCATCCACAAGTAATTCTTCATAATCTGTTGATAATGAAAATAATGAGAGGGAAAGAAATGATCTTTTTCATATTAGAGTAATTTCCAACCACAATAAGATTGATACTTTTTTTGATAGTGGATCACAAGTAAATTTGATTTCTAAAACAATTGTAAATAAGTTGGGATTACAAAAAAAACCTCATGAGAAGTCATATCCATTAGGTTGGGTGTGTGATAAAACAAAGCTACAAGTAACCAGACAATGTAAATATAGGTTTGCTACTGGATCAACATTTGGAGATGAGGTTGAGTTAGATATAGTTCCATTGGATATATTTGGTATTGTTTTGGGAAGTCCATACTTCTATGATAGGAAAGCTATTTTCTATAGAGCTGAGAATAAGTATCAACTCACTAAAAATGGAATAGAATACCTTGTAGGAGCTCATAAACTCAAAGGTAAATATTCTTTCATAAACTCAGGGCAGATGAAAAGAATTGTGAATTCAAGTAAACAACTTTTACTAATGGCTGTAAAGGCAAAGGATCCTGAAAAATCCAATGCATTTGAAGGTTGTGATTCTAAACAGAAATTTGATTTAGTTAAAGTTGTTTTAGAGTATGATGTTCTATTTCAAGAACCTAAAGGTCTGCCACCCAAGCGAGAAATAGTACATGATATTTATTTATAGCAAGATGGTCCATTACCTAACATTAGAATGTATAGGTTATCAACTTTAGAGAATGCAAAGATAAAGAAGCAGGTACAGGAGTTGTCAATAAAGGGTTTATACAACCAAGCACATCACCATGTGGATCTCCAATCGTGCTGGTGAGAAAGAAAGATGGTTTGTGGAGAATGTGCATTGATTATAGAGCACTAAATAAAATAATGATCAAGAATCGTAATCCTCTTCCTCGTATTGATGATTTATTAGATCAATTGAAAGAAGCAGTTTACTTTTCTAAGTTAGACTTGTGAAGTGGTTATCATCAGGTGAGAGTTGCAGAACAGGATGCATGGAAGACTACTTTCAAGACAAAGCAAGGACTTTCTGAATGGTTGGTTATGCCTTTTGGCTTAAGTAATGCTCCTGCTACATTTATGAGAGTTATGAATGATGTGCTCAGACCATTTATTGATGACTTTGTAATTGTTTATTTAGATGACCTTCTTGTTTTTAGTAAGACATGGGAAGACCATGTAAATCATGTGAAGCAGAATTTAGATGTTTTAAAAAGAGAAAACCTCTATGTAAAACTGTCAAAATGTGAATTTGGCAGAACATCTTTAAATTATTCGGGTTATATTGTAGGGGGTGGTGAATTTAAGATAGATCCCTCTAAGGTTGAATTCATTATGAGATGGCCTAAACCCAAATCTGCTATAGAGGTTAGGAGTTTCCTAGGGGCAGCACAATACTGGAGAAAGTTTATTACTAACTTTTCTTTGATTGCAACTCCATTACATGCTTTAACAAGATTGAAACAGGTGTTTAAGTGGGGAGGAAAACAACATAAAGACTTCGACACCTTAAAGAAAAAAATCAGTACAACACCAGTACTAGCACTACCAGATCTTCAACATCCATTTGAGATTGAAACAGATGCCAGTGACTATGCCATGGGGGCAGTGTTAATGCAACACGGAAAACCCATATGCTATCATTTTGAGACATTTACTTCTGCAGTATTTAATTATCCCACATATGATAAAGAATTGTATGCATTAGTACAAAGTGTGAAAAAGTGGAAACATTACCTAATGGGTAAAGAAACAATCATACATACAGATCATCAACCACTTCAATATTTGCACTCACAAACTAAATTGTAGTAATCAAGACATTATAGGTGAATGGATTTTCTACAACAATTTTATCTTATCATCAGATATAAGAAGGGCATACACATTAAAGTTGCAGACATGTTATCAAGACCAATCATAAATGCATCTACTATACTTAAGCATAACTCAGTAATGCATGAAAGTTACATTGAACAATATGCTCAAGATGTAGATTTTAAAGATGTATATGCAACTTTAAGTCATGGCAAGCTAGTAGAAGAATTATATTATTATGTAAAGGACCAAATATTATATCATTTGGGAAATTTATGCATTCCACAAACTGAAAGAGTTAACATAATCCAAGAAGCACATTCTTCTCTCATATCAAGTCATTTTGGTGTAAGTAAAACAATTGCACAATTGCAAAGGTTCTGTTATTGGCCAAGAATGCATGAGACAGTGTCTAGATATATCAAAGGATGTACAATGTGTGCTACAAGCAAGCCCAATAATAGGAAATTAGGCTTGTACACTCCACTTCCAATTCCTTATCATCCTTGGGAAAGTGTTTCCATGGATTTTGTTGGGGGATTGCCAAAATCTAGGAAAGGTCATGATTATTTGTATGTTATTGTGGATAGGTTCAGTAAAATGTGTATTTTGATACCATGTAACAAGCAAGTTACAGCTAAAAAAATAGAAAAGTTGTTCTTTCAAAATGTATGGATTCATTTTAGGTTACCCACTTCTATTGTATATGATCGAGATTCCCAATTTGTTAGGAAGTTTTGGTCAAATCTATGGGAGTTAATAGACACCAGATTGAAGAAAAGCACAACATTTCATCCACAAATAGATGGTCAGACAGATGTGGTCGATAGGACAGTGATCCAGTTGCTCAGAGGTTATTGCAGCAAGCATCCCAAGCTTTAGGATGAGCATTTGCGTTATGTGCAGCATGCTTACAACCGTGCCAAGCACTCTTCTACTCAGAGATCTCCTTTTGAGACTTGTTTTGGTTTTATACCAATGTCTCCCTTAGATTTTGTCTTTGGTAAAGACATAGTAGTTGATGGACACAGTGATGTGGACAAAGCAACCAAGTTCATTGAAAAAATCCAAGAAATTCACTAGGTAGTACAGGAATAGCTGGAAAGAAATCAAGCCAAGTACAAGGCAAGACATTACAAGCATCGAGCTGAACATAGTTTTCAAGTTGGTGATCAAGTCTGGCTGTACATCAGCAAAGACATAATGCAAGGTGAAGGTAAGAAGTTAAAACCAATAAGGTATGGACCTTTCAAGATACTTGATAAAATTGGTGAAAATGCTTTTCACCTTGATTTACCAGCTTATATGCAGATCTATTCAGTCGCTAATCCAAAAAACTTGAGATTGTATGAACCTTCATTGATTGAAGATCCTAAAGAGCAAAGTCAGTTTCCTTCTATTAGAGATTTGTTTCCTGAGTATCTCAATGAGTTATAGGAGGACATAGTTCTGGGCAGGAAGGTAAGAACTACGCGTCAAGGGGATGTTGGGTACCTGAGAGTGGGACTCAAAGGTTCAAATCCAAGCAAAGCATGATGGATAGAAGTTAGATAGGTGAAGGAGCAACATCCTCACTTACTCGAATGATAAAACCAACTTTTGGTGGTCCAAAAGCTTTTCAGTGCGAAGGCGTGATCCAAAATGGATCTTAAACCCTCTAAAAATGCAATTCTTCATATATATTAAACTATCAAAAAACAGAGATCAAAAAGGAAAACACTAAGGAATGGTGGAAAATAGAGTGAAGTGGAGCATAAAAGTCTCGTTGCACAGGAGCCGTCAGATCAGACATATCAACAACCTAGATTAAATCGGGATATCGTGTCGGGAGAGGCCAGGGGAGTATATCGGAGGCAGCCCTAAGGGAAATGCAACTACGATTAGTGACTTAACATGGATTGTTGATCGAGCACACAGATCAATGATGGAGATTACAAATATCACATCGCAGATTCCTAAAGGGAGGACTTAACAAAGGTGGAAGGCTTTCAACGGACCCAAAGGAGTTATGAATTAAATAATCAAGGATTTGAGTTCCATGGTAAATAGTAATTCGCGCAGGCTACATGTAGTAAGTGGTATTGGAAGGGCTTCACCTAATTCCATACACTGGCCGACATGTAGCATGGTACAGGAGAGAGAAAACCACTCATTTCGGGTGGGTTTTCCCCATGCAAGTGGGCCGCCTAAAATGGTCGTCAGCCATTGGATTAGCGATCATGGATCAGACGGTGAAGAAGGCACGAGCTGGTTGGATGTGAACTATTGAATTGAAGGTAGATCGATGGTGTGGAATACAAAAGGATTATGACCCGTAGCCAATGTGACTTGTGATTGTGATCAAGGCGGACCTGAGAGGATTACAGGGTGGACTTTATATCGTTCAAAGTCTGAATTTGGTGTTTCGGTCAGATTTTCCACTGTTCCAGTGTATTTCCGTGTATTCCCTGCGTAAACGGAAAAGTGTGTTCTCAGGGATTTTCACCCACACCCAGTCCTTCCATTTGTAAACAGGTGGCCTCAATGCCTTAAGCATTTTTACAATGATTTTTTAAACAATCAGCAGGGAGATGAAGGGATAGTGTCGAGAGCCAGAGAGCCTAAGAAGGGGATTGAACCGATAGCGCTGATAGACTTAAAAGCCATTCAATGGTAGCACAGAGAAGAGGAGGTTAGAGACATAGGGGAGACAAAGACTCAAAGAAAATGCATAGCGACGAACAGTTGATCAGAGGCACTAAGAGGGAGAGTTTGTGCACTCTTTAGACTCGAGGTTTTCGAGTGAAATCCCTATGTAATATCACTATTTGTTGTGTTATGGCTCTAATTGAGCTCACACCTGTAAACTCTATTCTTGAAGACATAACATAGAGGTTGACACTGAAAGCTCAACCAGGAGACTTAGCCAGGAATTCTGGTGAACTCCTTGATTATTTGCTATGTTGATTTGTGTGTCTGTTATGTTTTCTGATTGTTAATTATCTATATTATTTGCAATCTTTTCAATCCATTGCACTAAGTCGTATAGGCATTTTCCTGCACATGAGTCTGTAATACCTTTTCTTATTGATTTAGTATCCATTTCGGATCCATTTTCATCTTTTATAGCTTCCTCAAAGTTACTTATTCTAATTGTGGACAATAGTGATAGTTTCCCTTGCTCTGGTGTTTGTGTTTTTTTTCTTCATTTTGGTTTCTACTCCTGCACTTTTCTTTCCAATGATTTGTTTTGGTGGATGATTATTCTGAAACCATCATTTAGGTGTCTTGGGAGGTGTTTAAAAATATTATCGTTTATCTACTTCTTCTTGTTATTCCTCTAGTTTATTTTCTTCTAAGTGTTCTTGTTCTTCTTTTTCTTCTTCTTGCTTTGGTTCTTCTTGTCACCGTTCTTTAAAGAGGTGTGAATTCGTTCTTTCCTTATTGGTATTTAGGAAGTTTGTTTTAGCAATTTTTTCACTTATTATTTCTATTATCTTGTTGAGTCTAAGACTATATCACTTGTATGCTTTTCTTTTAGATGAATACCCAACAGGTATGCCTTCATCTATCTAGGAGTCAAACTTTCCTAAGTTTTGGTCATCCATATTCATGCAATATTTGCTTCCAAATATTTTGAAAGGTTTGACACTACCTATTCTTCCATTCCACAATTCATAGGGAGTTTTTTCATTGTTGTTTTTGAGCAATCATTTGTTCAAAATGTGAACAAATACCTCTTGTACCAAAAATATATTACTTAGCTTGGATTTGTGCAACAAAATTCTAGCCATCAATTCCACAATTATGTTCTTTCTTTCAACCACTCCTTTTTGTTGAGGATTTCTAGCCATTGAGAAGTGTCTTCTTATTCCATGTTCTTCATAGTATTCATTGAATTCATTTGAAGTAATTTCTTCTCCATTATTTGACCTCGGACATTTTATTTTCAAATTGATTTCATTTTCAACAAGCTCATTGAATATTTTGAATTTTTTAAAAGCTTGTAGCCTTTTCTTTAAGAAAAGAAGCCCAGGTCATCCTTGTGATGTCATCAACAAGAAACATGAATTATTGTTCACCATATATCCCTTTTGTTCGTGTTGGCCCAGATAAATCAATATGTACAAATTTAAGTGGCTTTTCCATGGAATATTCCGTAGTTTTGAATTCATCTCTTGTTTGTTTTCCATGATAAAAATACTTGCATATAGTATTTGAAGGCTTTGTAATTTAAGGCATAGCCCTTACAACTTCCTTCTTATTGATCTTGAAATATTATCAAATTTATATGCCTCAATATCCTATGCCAAAGCCAACTTTCATCTTCCTTTTTGTTGTAGCAGCTACAATACCTTCCAAAATTTTGGTCTACATTCAAATTTTGGAGCCTACTATGCATCTTGTGATCGGTCATTACTTTCACTTATTAGTCAGTTGATGATTTCAAGCCCCCTTCTCAGATCTCAAGTGTCATTCACACTTTTATTTTTATATAGAAAGTGTTGTCTTCGGGGATGGGAATTATCGCTTATCATGCAAGTGGGAGCTTTTGTTTGCTTCAAGGGGAAATATTTGCGAGTCGTTCTCATCATATAGACATGTTTCGCACTCATTTCTCAAGTTTCACACACCATTACACAAGTGTCATCATTATCTTCACAAAGTCTATCGACAGGGCTGCACTTGCCGTAAGTTGCCACAAAGGTTTTTCCATTAAACGAAGTATGCTTTATATTTTATGGATGATTTATGTTGTATCATTAAGTGTCCAAGTGTATGGTCACAACCAAGTTCTATCACTGTTCACACCGATTCCACAAATCTCACACTTGGCCAAATTATGGAGGACTCCTAGCAACCTAGCCTCATCAAGCCTTCCTAAACTGTGCACTACACCTATTCGAAATGCACAAGGCATAGAAGATTTCAGCCTCCCTTGGCCTTCAAAACTATGCATGTGCTTCCTCCATTATACCTCCCTCAGTTAGAGCTCACTGCCTCCAGAAACTACACATTTTTGTCTCTTAAGCCTCCTAGCTTCCCAGTCCCCCTTGCCTCCTAAAACTGCATAGTTTTTCGTCCCAGGGACCCATCTCGTATTAGTCACTACCTACTTGAATTGCACAATCCTGTCCCTCAGTGGGCACTGTGCAAATTTTTCCCTCCTAGAGGATTGTGTAGAAACTTCCTTTAGTCTGGCCTGAGTTGCACACTCCGTAGTGTCAGTGATCAAGCTTGATCCTTGGCTACTTGAACTATATAATTGTGTAGTCACTAGGCCTTTTACCCTAGCCTATCACCTAGTCCTGACCCATTTCATGAATTCAAATGCTCTATCTTAGGCTAGGGTTTTTCAGAATGTTGTTGTCTCATCATGAGTGAGTTATAGATGGAGGTACTCTCCTACACTATGGCAATATGATGAAGAAGGAGATGAAGAAGTAGCACATACTAGATGACACTTTAGAATTTGAGGAGAAAAGATAATCATCAAATAAGAATACCAAGGAATACTGAGATATGATAGAATATCAGAGAGAAGGATTGCATGAAGACTCCACATGATTCACAACCCTTTGCAAGGTAGGTATGAAAACAAATCACATCTTTCATGAAGTTGAAATGTACCTCTTAGTGTAGTATGAAGGAAAACTTGCCATTTTCATAGCATTATGTCTTCAATGGCATGCATTGTCGCAAACACTAAAATTCATTCCATGTGATAAGTGTTTTTCTCCCTTTCACAAGATAGGCATCCAAGGGCTCGTCTTCATGTTTATGAGTTTTCATAACCATGAAAACACCTGTTGCACACATTCACAAAATTTTGAGCATTGCCTAACAAGTGTCGTCATGGTCGTCATAAAGTATATCTTAGGTGTTGCACTTGTCATAGTTAGTCCTGAAGCAGTTACACGAAAGAGAAAGTGTTATTCATGTGTCATGGTTTATCAATGTTGCTGATTCGTCAAGTATTCTAAGTGTTAGGACATAGTCGAAGCTTCATCACTTCACTTGTGAGTCTCACTATTCCAACACTTTGCCTTTTCCGTAGAATCTCCCCAACCCTTCAACTTGGCTTCACCTAGCCTGCCTAGACTATGCATTGCATAGTTCTAGTCAGAAATTTGTGACCTCGACCCCTCGTTCTGCATAATGCATAGTTCTTGTCCCCCAGAAATGATACATCATTTAATTCCTAAGCCTAAGACCATCCTTCCCTTCCAGAATTGCGTAATATTTTCAGTCAGCCTTACATTCCAAAACTATGAAGAAGATGCCTTCAATGGTATTCTGATCATCATCTTGACCCACTGTCTCCTAGAATTGCATAGAATTCAATTGACCTTCTTCTCCATAAATACATAGAAATATTCCACAGTGGCCCCTCCTTTAGTCAGAATTACTCATGTCAAAAACTGTGTAGAAGAAACCTTCTCAGCCATCATGAACTACACATTGTGTAGTTCCAGGCCTCAAGCCTCAAGCCTGTCTGCTAGGACTATGTAATGCGTAGTCACCGAGCCTCCCTCTCTAACCCACACTCAATTGTGGCTCAGTCTTTGAAGATGAATGCATCATCATAGGCTAGGAGGTTTTCGGGCTGATGTTGTCTCTTCATGACTGAATTGTAGATACAGGAACCTAGTGGGATGATGAAGAAGGGGATGAAAGAGGAAGAAATTCAAAGGAAATTATTTTAGCTGAGCATGCAAGATGATCTATTAAGGTAAAGAAAAGGGACACCAACTCGCGACCACAACCCAAGACTTGAGATCATTGAAGATTCCTGTCACCAAGCCATGATGAGGTGGAAGATAAGAGTATTCTCAAGAAGATATCACTCATAGTAGCAGCAGTGGCCTGGCACCACCACATCATCCAAGCAATTTACATCAGTAGTACCATGTGATGTCTTGTCATGAGCTGTCATATGCCACATCATCATTGTGTACCATGTATATTATCAAATGTATTGTAAGGGGGAAGTCCAAAGGGCACACATGAATATGGAGAGTCATGTAAGTTGATCAATCATAGGAAGTTGAATAGTCATGAGGGTAGTCAAAGAGTCATAGAGGGGAAGCATCACCCTTTGGTTATATATACTCCCTCATTGTATGAGAAAAATGACTTTTCACCTCGGCTTCTCCCACAAGACATTAGAGAGATCAACTAATTCTTTGAGGAGCAAGGAGTGGCTCCAATGTCCCACTATTGGGGCTAGTGATGTACATTGTAAACATGTGTCTTGGAACTTTTTCTTAATAATAGAAGCCTTTTAAGGCTAGCACGTTCTTCATGCATGGACTATGAATGTTTGTAAGACTATTATGTGGATGTTTGTATTTCATGTTTTCTTTCACATGTACAAAGATAGTTGAAATATTTCGGTTATTTTAGTGCTTATATTATTGAGAATGTGTTGTAATGGTTATTATTTATTTCCCATCCTTGTGTATTATTTCGTAAGATACTAGATAGATATTTCCTTTTTGTTGTTGTTTTAACGACCATCACATCTACTATGGACTATTCCATTGGAAGTTAGACGGACCCTTCTGGTTCATGTGTGTCTCTTCCTGGGTGGTACTATTACCTCGCACTTAGAGCCTCACTTTTCTCCCCCCTTGTAGTAGAGGAACCTTGACACAATTGCAACTGCACACTCAGCAGGAACACCTCCCTTTCTTTTTGAAGACACCATTACATCACTCTCCATTGTTGATAGCTAGATCTAGGGAAAATATTTAAGGATTTTCAAGATGATCCTTTATATGGGATGGGACTCCTACACCAAATGGTGTGAGGTCTAATTGGGACTTCATATCGCGGAGATCCCCTTGGTTAATAGATTTCCAGCACTGTTAACAAAATGGTGCTAGAACGAGGGCCAGATGATAGGTTGTGCCTATTGATTCTGGTTTGAATCTATTATTTAAAATGGCTCTTCCCCAAATCATAATCCAGGGATGTTTTTCTAACGAGCTTAATTATATCATCCCTGTGGAAGTTATTCATAAACTGTCCAAATTTAAGTTCGATGGTGAGGGTGAATCAACTTTTCATGAACATCTATTTCAAGTTGTCCATATTTGTATTTCTAACATAATAAGTTGCAAAGATGTCATGGCTAGATTACTCACCCTCACATTCGAAGGTCATGTTAATCAAAGGTTTCATATATTACCCATTGCTTCTATCCATTCACTCAACCAGCTTTCCAAGAAAGTTCATAAAGCCTTCGATATATATAACTACCGAGATGTTTGTGAAAGAATCAATATTTTAAGAATGAAGCCTAATAAATCAGTAGAGGATTTTTCTAATCGATTCCTTCACCTCTGTTATGAAATTGCTGAAAAACACTTGAACTAGAATTTCTTGAAATAGGAGTTTGAGTGCTTCATTCTTGTCTCTTCATATGGTGAGCCTGAACCCCTTGATTTTTCTACTCCCCAACTCTTTTGAATTATGAGACACCTAAAATTTTAGAGGAGGACCTTACTACCCCTTTTGTTCTTTTTCCTCCATTTCCAGTCCTAACGTGGGTGCCTCTTTGTGGTGGTTGTAAAACTGGGAAATTTGAAAATCAAATCTTTAGTCCATCTTCTCATTCTTATTTCACTTTGCATGATTCATATTCAATGGAGGAAATTCCAAAATGGTTCACGAAGCCTATAGTGAAGACTCACTCCTCCATTTTGCTAGATGATGTCACCATTCACAACTCTAGTCTCAAATCTAATCCAGATTTTTGTTATTCTCTATCATATACATATATTGACTCTTTGTACCATGATATATTTGATCAATTTGCTCCATCAGTTAGTTCTTCACATTCTCTTGATTCTCAAGTTGCTAGCTCAAATTGTGATCAGGTACAAATCATTCACATTATGCAAGTAGAGGAGTAGAAAGGTGAAGATGCTT
>APFE030248902.1:0-22777 GCA_000404065.3 Pinus taeda
TACTTTCCTTTATGTGAAGCCATTGGGAAAAAAAAATTACTGGGACAATTGATAAGGATTTACCCAGATATAGGATGACTACAAGCTGGAAAATAATGGTTGAAGGTTGTTGTTTGCTGGAATTTCTCTTACATAGGCGTTCTTCGAATTGTAGTGACAAGCAGAATGCAAATGGTTAATTTGATTAGGTGGCAATGTTTTATTAGGGAATAAATAATGGTTTAAATTGATTAACCATTATTAGTGTGTAAGATTTAATGCAATGAGATGTTGGCGGGAATAATTGAATGACAACGGTCATCTACCAGTTTAGTGGGAGGGGTAGTGGTGGTTAAACTTGGCAGAAGATTGATGGGTGGATAAAAAAGTGGGAGAAGGAATGGTAGAAAAGTAATAGTGGAAGAGTGGTTTGTGGGGAGGAGTGAAAATAATTTGTTTTATTTTTCTTTATTCTATTTTCTAATTTATTTTTTTGAAAATAAATAGAAAAGTGGAAAAGAAAATAGGGTAAAAATAATTTACAACAGTTTCCATGTATGGTTTTTCATGATGATCTAAGAATGGTTATTATGTTGATTATATGAATGACAAGTCTTGAGTCACTTGTGTTTATATGTTGAATGGATGATTATGATCCATATGAGGACATGTGCATGGTTATGAAAATTTCATGGAATTACGAACCTTATGCTAACATGTTGATGCAGGAAAGTGTTCACCTTTGTTAGTGTTGGGACTGCACTTGTGATGTGTTTGAGCTATGAGGAGAATGTCCTTATGGTATGATTGTTTTCTCATAACGAATGAATGCTATGAATTGAACCCTATTATCATGGAAATGTTGTATTTCTGCATTGATAACTCCATGGTTTTATGCTTTTTGTAATAGATCTCTTACTTGTATCTCGTTTTCTTGAATGTGCAGATACATATGGTCATGATGAATCCCTGATATTCATAGTTTAACTAGTTAGCTTGATAGAGTCAAGGGAGGTTGTTTCCCTTCTTTACATATGTGTTTGTTTCTTTGTGTCTTTAGGAGAATCACTCTTGGAAGTGACTATGTTTTTCATGACTTTCCTTGCAAGAAAGATCATCATTTGTTCATCAGGATTTTTCTTAGAGTTTAGTTGCCATGAGGTGTGGTTACTAGTCCTTGAAACCCTTACAAACCTCAAAAATCCTTGAAGAAAACCAATCCCTAAAATACTTTGAATTGTTGGAAGAATAACAAAAATTCTAAGTTTCTGACCCATAGGTTGAGGGTTGGGATCCCAACCCTAGTAGAGGGTTGAGGCAGTCAAAAAGGGCACAATGGGAAAGGTGGAGTTGACCCCAACTAGGTTGAAGGTCGGTGGTTGGGACCCCAACCTAACTCGGGAGTTGAGGATCAGTTCAACAATGGAAAAGTTAATGCGCGCAGTGAAGGGTGACCTCGACTAGGTCAGTGATCCAAGTGGATGTTGGTGGCCACCCACCTATCCCATTTGGACACCCGCAATTGTCTCTTTCAGTTTTTTATTTTCCGTAATTGTAGCACAATTTACTATTTTTAGCAGTTTTTTCGGGTCCTAAACTTCCGGAGCCGTTTTGAGGCCCTAAACGACGTTTTTTGGGAAATATAGGGGCAACATGGGTCCATGGACCGATGTTTCCCTTCCCAAAGTGGTAGTTCTCGGATAGATCTTTCTAACAAGCTATCGTACGCGTCAAACGGAGATCATATGCCAAAGTTACGACCCCGGGAAATTGATGTACCAATTTACCCAAACGGGGCCCACAATTTGGCATTTCATCTTCTAGGGTTAGGTTTTGGGATGTGAAGGGTTTTTCATTGTTTCTCAACAAATAATAGGCCTCCGAGCCTCATTGTAACACAGTTCAGAGGCATGTAGTCACCACATCTCTTCTCAGAGATAAGCTACCATTGCCCTAGCTGGTTTATTTCCATTTCTGGTTGTAAGCATATTTCAGTGTTTTCCATTAATGAAATGAAGTATTATTTCCGCTGCATCTTTGTGTATATGGTTATCTCTGTAATTTTTTGTGTTCCTGTTTAAGTCTGGATCATTTTTAGTGCTATCTTAGGAACATTATTTACTTTATTAAAATCACATTACCATCAATTTCAAATGTTTTGTATCTCTCATACATCTCAGTAGCTCAAACAAATGCATTTTATTTTGTTTTTCCTATACATGTAGTGCATACAAAACCTATTACAACTAACAATGTGTGATCCACATGTAGTATTTAATATTTGAAATTTTCATTTACTTTAATGGAAATTTTGAGATTAATGCAACCTCAGTTGATTCAACATTGCAATTTTTAACTCTCACACTCTAAGCTTTCTGAAATTTCATAAAAAAAATACAATAGTATCTGAAAGTACACTTTAAGACAAAGAAGGTAATTTAGAATGTATGTTTTATAATGCAATTTTATAATATGTTTTCTTTTAACAACTTTATATTAAAATTTAAGTATCAACCCATATCCATAGCAGCTCTTCTAAGCAACATGATGATCTATTCATGAATGCAAAATGTATACATGTACTATGTTTTATAATCTGCAATTTTAAGTTATATTGTACCATTTTAAGATTCTTTACTGCAAAATGTACCATGTTTTTGTAATTTGAAATTTTATTATTCATTAAACAACTCAAGAAAAAAACTTCACAAAATCTAAGAATGAACCCAAATCCATATTATCTTCTACTAATATTAATTGAATCATCATGCAGAATGTACCAACTAAATGAAAATTTACAAACATTGCTTCATATTCATGAACTCATATGTAAAACCTTTATGCATCAAAGCATGTCTCATAAAAAATGTAACATGTTTTAAATAATGTTTATTTTTTATTAGACTCACAAACTATAACTTGAAACCTTGCATCAAACAAAGATTTGGAAGTTAACTAGAACAACCAAGCAAAGGTTGATCCATGAAAACTTTGGCGAGTAATAATTAAATCCAAGATGGCATGCATTCTACTTATCATTTAACTTGAAACATATATCACTTGAATAGTTGGTATGGGGAAACTATAACTATTACAAAGGGTATCAAAAGTTGGGTTCTAAAACACTACATATGTGAGTCATACAAAGTACTCACTAAATGCAAATTTACTATAGAATGTTTTCTTTGAGATACTTTATATTAAAACTTAAGTATCAATAGCCCTTCTATACAATATGATGATCTATTCATGAATGCAAAATGAAAGGTACTAGATGTTTTACTATGCACTTTTAAGTTATATGATTGTTTTAGGCATCTACACCATTATAAGGTTCATGAATGCAAAATGTACCCTGTTTTGTAATTTTGCAAATTTACAAACATTTCTCCATATTCATGAACTTAAATGTAAAACCTTTAAGCATAAAACCATGCATTACATAAAATTTCACTTATTTTAAATGTTTATTTTTGTTGATTAAACTCACAAACTATAACTTGAAATCTTAGATCAAACAAAAAATTTGCAATTAACTAGAACAACCAAGCAAAGGTTGATCTGAGAACTTTGGTGGGTAGTAATGAAATCCAAAATGGCATGCATTCTACTTATCATTTAACTTGAAACATATATCACTTGAAAAGTTGGTATGGGGAAATTGTAACATTACAAAGGGTACCAAAGGTTGGGTAGCAACTTTATATTAAAAATTAAGTATCAACCCACTTCCATAGTAGCCCTTCTATACAAGATGATAATCTATTCAGGAATGAAAAATGTACAATGCACCATGCTTTATAATGAATATTTCAAGTTATATGTTTTTTTTAGACATCTACACCATTATAAGATTCACTCAAATGCAAAATGTACCATGTTTTGTAATTTGTAATTTTATTTTTCATTAAACCACTTGACAAAACATCTTCGAAGAAAACCTAAGAATCATATACTAACATTATAATAATCATCGTGCAAACTATACCAATTAAATGCAAGTTTACTTTCATTGATTCATATTCGTGAACTTAAATGTAAAACCTTTAAGCATCAAACCATGCATCATGCAAAATGTACCGTGTTTTATAATTCAATTTTATAGGATGTTTGCCTTGAACAACTTTATATTAAAATTTAAGTATTAACCCACATCCATAGTAGCTCTTCTATACAAGATGATGATCTGTTCACGAATGCAAAATGTATACCATATTTTATAATGAAATTTTAAGTTAAGATTGTTTTAGACATATACACCATGATAAGATTCATGAATGCAAAATGCATCATGTTTTGTAATTTTCAATTTTACTAGACATTAAACAACTTCACAAAACCTAATAATTTGAAGCCAATTCCATATTATCTTCTACTAATATTATAAGAATCATCATACAAAATGTATAAACTCCAAAATTATCATATTAAATATCAATTCATAATAAAGAGTTTTACTTTAAATGTGTCCAAAATTTATATCATGATAAAAGTAAATAGAATAAAAATATTGTCAAATATAATTTCCATCAAAGAGAATCTCGCTAAAATATATGATCTATCAACATCCTCGTGCTATCATCAAAATCATGGGTTCCTTGAAAACATGTGTAATATGCATATATACATAACATTGTGTACTTTAAATTAAAATTTGATTGATTTAAAATTAAATGAGAAGTTTATCAGCAAAACAAAATTATAAAAGGTTTCAAATTCCATGCACTACTCTGTGGTGTTCCCCCCTTCATTGTGCCCTCGTGGAAGCCATTTACAACACATGTACACATATATATTAAAAATCTAAAATTTCACATGAAAATGCATGAATTCATAATATTAAAAAAATTGTAACAACTTGTTAAAATTGTGTAGACAGTCTAATCCTCATAGTTGACTCAATTTTCAAATTCCATGTGATACCTCGTGGTGTTTATCTTGAATTGCGACCTTATGGATACCATGTACAATAAATGTACATGTATATATTAAAAATTTAAAATTGCACATGGAAATGCATAAACTCGCAATATTAAAAAAATCAAGTAACAACTTTTTCAAATTGTCTAGACGATCCAATCCTTGTAGCCAACTCAAGTTTCAAATTCCATGCAATACCTCGTGGTGTTCCCCCTACATTGCACCCCCATGGATGCCCTATAAAATACATGTACATGTATATATTAAAAAATTAAAATTACACATGAAAATGCATAAAATCGCAAGATATATATATATATATATATATATTATATTATATATTATATATATATATATATAATATATATATATATTATATATATATAATATATATATAATATATATAATATATATATATATATAAATTTTTCAAATTGTCTACTCAATACTTTTCCCAAAGCTAACTCCATTGCTAATGTACCTAAAGTAGGGAAATTTTCTCCACAAACCTGAAATTAAAAAAATTTAAAATTGTAAGATAGAGATCTGATTTTTTAAATGAAAATTGCTTCAATTTATAACAAAAATTAAGTGAAATATTCAATACTTGTGACAAGCGAATGTTTGACACATCTCCTAATAGGTAGGAAGAGAGTGGCATTGTGTCAAAAATCCTAGATGGAATGGAAATTTGTTAACATTTAATTATATATGTAATTATTTATTTTACAAATATGTCTTCACAATACCGATATAATAAAAGTAAATTAATAGTATCAACATGAACTCTTAAAAAAAAAAATAACATCTATCAACATATCTTGATTTGAACCTAACCTCGACACCATGATATTATCAAACTTTTCATTCAAAAAATGGCTTAACTACAAATGGTGAACATATGGTACATTCATGTTAGATTATATCTGAAAATTTTACAAAATGTATGTCAATAAACATTAACACATACATTAAATTATGTTGGGATGGGGTCCCCTAGGTCAGTTTGGGGTTAGTTAACCCAAATTTTGTATACAATTTTGTAAAAGATGTAAGGTCTCTGTGATATGTGGATGTGGAACACATAGATGAATAAGATTCAAAGGGGCTTAGTCGGTTTTGAGATTCACCCATGGTCTGCGAACCTTGCCATTGTATTGAAAAATCTATAAATAGTTTATTCTTAGCGAGTCTTAGTAGTACAAGAAGATACGTTTGGAGAGAGAATTGGGTACAGAAAAGAGTTTAGTTGTCTTAAGCAAGAGCTAAGGCAGGAAGGCTCTGCTTCGTGAACTTAGATAGAGAAGGGAAGGCTCCTACAACTAAGTGTGTAGGAGGCCCAGGTAGAGTTCATAGCTAAGTGCGTCGACCCCTAGAAATATGTGCGTAGGATAGAGAGTCTATAATCGGTGAATTCAAGATTAATAAAGAATACTTTTTTCAGAATTACTGTGTATTTCCATTGCATCTATTTATATTATATGTTGTCGATTAATGTTATGTTTTATGAAATAATGATTGAATGCTATGTGACTTTACTGAATATGTCTTAGTAATGTACGAAATGAATGCTTAGCCACTTCTGTGAAGTACATGTTTTTCTTCTTATGTTTTCCAATGAATTAAGTAGATCTACAAAAAATCTGATTTAGGGTTACTTTTTGATGTGCAAAAGTAGATAAATCAACTATTTTAGGTCTGTGATTGCTGGCCATAGGCCTTCAAGAAAGTCTTGAAACTAGTTAACCTAGTTGTATTAAAGGAGCCCTAGGAGATTATCGATCTACATGAAAGCAGATCTAAGGTACTAAAAGACATCACATTCGACTCTGGATGTAGAAACTTGGTTCTTTCATCCCCCAATACTACTTCAAGTGAAACTATAGCCTGCGCTATGCAGGTTGTTGCTGAAAGGGCCAACAGTGTAGGGTTTTGTTGGTTGGTGCAACTAACTCTGAACTTGGGTCAAGACACCCTAAGCCAACACATTACCTTAAAATATCCACCCTAAAAATTAACACATACCAATCCCACGCCCTCTTCCACATGACCAATTAGGTCTTTCCAACCATAACGACGAGCCTTTGTATACACTTTAACCTCTTCAATATTCATATTATCTATCTCCACATATGATTTATATACAAAATTAGCACGTGCATCAACTCATGCTCTTTGTTGATTTATACCAACATCAATTTCAAACAATGTAGTCTATATTTTATCTAAAATGACATCCTTTGCTTCTTGACTAATCTAAGAAGTTCCATCCATCTCTGACCGCAAAGTTATGAGACGTGGAGGTTGAGGTGCCAAAGGTGGCGAAGGACAAGGAAAATTAGTATCCCTTAATGCACCCTTACATTCATATGTCCAACCTCTCTCAAGACCATAAAATTTAGATGGAATGTTAGTATAATCATCTTTCATACCCAAAAATAGTTTTTCATAAAACATTTTTGCAAAAAAAATGTGGAACCTCATCATTGCATGGCAGCTTGCCATACTCTCCAAGGAACCTATCATACAAATGGTGGGATGTTTCAAATTGCTTGAAATATTGCACCTTAAGCATCTTTCTTTTTTACCCTTCTTTGAAATCAAACATAGATTTGTTATCTACTTTTGTAACCCTCCTATTTACCTCGGCCCATTTATTAAGACCCATCACTGTTTCCTTTCTATGCCTCATCTTATATATAAAGCCATCAGTTGTTGGCCAAAGGTTCTTGTAAATATAAAGAAATGAACTTAAAGAGTGGATGACTATTTCTAAGCTTTCTTAAATCTTTGCAGGGAGCTCCAAACTCGCAAGATCTTTGTTTAATTTTGATTAATGATTTATGCACATATGTAACATACATTGTTAGAAGTTTGTTTCGCAAGAAATCTCATTAGGAATACCAGATGGATAGGTGGTATTTGGCATATGGTCTTCTTCTTGAGTTTCCTTACTTCACCTATGTTGACTCCGGTCAACATTTTCACCCCCTCCTTCAATATAATTACATAAATATTAAAACATGTTAATGTATTTATACACATGCAAGATGGATATGTAGTACACATATATGTACATACAATTCATTTACATGTACAAATTTCTTTTAACATAAAAAAATAAATTATATAATTTACCAAGATGATGAGGTTCATGATCTGATTGAGATTCATGACCACCCAGAGATGGTTGAGAACCATCACGCCCAAGCACATGAGTTGATTGAGATTTTTGACCACCGGGAGAATGTTGAGCACCCTCACACAACAACCTAGTTAGAGAAGCTTCCAAAAAAAATAGAAATTATAAATCAATTAAGTTAAATTCATAAAAATCTATTAAATTTATGTATGTACATATGATTCTACCTATTTATCATTTAAGTAAATGCACATAAACATATATTTACCATACCAAGATGATGTGAATAATGGACCTCCATTTATTGTTCGGATACTATATTTGGCCTAGTGATAGATGCTCCTAAAAAAGATGGAATATATTATAAATTAATAAAGCTAAATTGAAAAAAAACAATTCAATATGTATGTACATATGATTAGATGAATATCATTCAAGAACTTTCACATAAACATATATATACCAAGATGATGATGTAGTGAACAATGGCCCTCCCATGATTCATATGATACTCTCCTTGATCCATGATCAATCTCATCGACATGCATAAAAATTCACCCTCTAGTCGATGCATGAGACTCAATTGATGCACTATCCCATTTACGCCTCGGAGAATCAACTGGTGGCTACTCATGTGATGATCGAGGCCCTCAATCTATATATTAATATATAATATATATATATATATATATATATATATATATATATAGCAATGTGATCTTTAAAAAACCCAAGTTAACTCATGCATTTAAAAATCTTTAAAATTACTATTTGCAAAAATCAAGAATTAAGAAAATTAATAAGGCAAATAAATGTAACTATCCAAGGGTTTCCTCAAAATTCTTTGGTGTATATTCTTCACTTAAAATACACTCAAGACTAAAAACACAAATGTTAAAGTGCACATTTTGAGAATTAAATACATTTTTTCTAAAACATGTCAGGTTTAGCAAGTTGTGCTTACACAGTGGGGGAACACTTAGTAAAGTATTGAAAGAAACACATGGTCATTAAGAAAACCACATTTATAAAAAAAACACACACACATATCAGAGATATCTTACAATGTCCATCAATAAATGTTTATGGAGAGCTTCTTGACACCGATTCATCTTTTGCACACAAATATTGAATTATCATTGCCTCATACAATAGATCACTAGACATCCTATTAACATTTTCACCATGACATATACTAAAAGATTAAAATTGACTAGAAATAGTTTTTTCTTCTCCATGTAGCTGTTTTAATTTCTCCTTTTTGACTTGGTACATGCCTTTCATCTAGTTGCAGAGAAGTTCAGAATTGTTGAATACTACGATTCAATTGGATGCATACTCCCTAGTTGTTCCTAAGCCTTCTATCACTGCAATATAATATGCTTCATTGTTTGTTTTCCTACCAAGTACATTCCTTTTCCTTTGGAGGACTTTGTTTGTCACAATAGTGTATAGAAAATAAGTAATCATGACCTGTCCTGGATCGTGATAACAAGAAACTTCTATGTATAATGTCCATTTTTCAACCATGTTTAATGGGTTTTCTAATCCCCGTAAAAAACAAATTCAATAAAATGAATATTTTATTTATTTATTGCAAATGTCTTAAATTATGGGAGAGTGCCAAAAAAACATATATTGTGATGGAATGATGGAATATTACATGATCTATTGGGCTGAACAACCCCAGCGGAATAGTAATGGCAGTTTATAAATCAATCCAATTCAGAAACTGTCTTGACAAATGTTCTCATGTTGGAATGCACAAGAATAACATTCAAACACATGCTACACTATATTGATTTTGGATTATGAGAAAAATACTTTGCATCATAAAAAAATTAATGTGATTTTCAGCTCAAGTTAGAGCCTCTAATCCTCTAATAGTTACTCCCATGACTCTCCATACCCCTAAGACTAAAATAATTATTAGTACTTCCATGCCTAATGAGATTCCTTCACTACTCAATGAAGTTTATACTTATCATGAGAATACCAATCCTTGAAATTAGATCTATATTGTCATGTTTATCAAGTTTGGACTATACCAAAGGTTAACCTATCAATGGATATTTTCCATCATGCCATGTATGATTTTGTTGCAAAAACTGCCACATTTAAAAAGTTTATACCCATATTCAAATCAATAAACAACTAATTTGTAATGGATTCCATATTCTATATAAGTCATTCAATATTTTCCTATGATTCAATAAGGGTTAATCGTCGATCATTCCTCTAAGTACACTAACATCCATAAACCCTATATTTATCTTCAATATTAAGATAAAATAAACATTACAGTTTTCATTGCATAAGATCGTTGGCTTTCTTGCCTAAATCCATGGATTAAAACACCAACCAAGAGTTCTACATATTGGATCTTATTCATGGATAGGACAAGTGAATAATGAAACAGTGTGAATTAGAGAGTTATTATGGCTTATCACTTAAATATCCAATTGTGTCAATTCATGTTAGTGATCCTAATACTAAAAGATCATTCACCACTTATGCCTTATCACTTAAATATAATAAAATAGGGGAAAATAGGTAATATATAACTTATCACTACTCTATATAATATATGAAGGGAAAAGGAGGTGAATATATCATATTAAAATAGGTGAATATATATGATATTATATTGAATCAAATTGATGATAGAATTGAAATCAGTAAGAAACAAATCTTATGATTTATAATAATTTAGAGTAGCATGATGCAACCTACTTATAGTAGATATGATAAAATAAATATAATAAAATGACTAGAGTCAAAATTAAAGTGATTATAGATAGAGAAATAAAAGTCCAATTTTAATTAATACACAAGAAGGATTCCCAAATAAAAATATTAACACAAAGTAAATAATAATAAATTAGTTTTCACAAGAATAATATTCAAACACATGCTACACTAAATTGATTTTCAATGATGAGAAAAATATTTTCATCATCAAAAATTAATGTGATTTTCATCCCAAGCTAGGGCCTCTAATCCTCTAATAGTTACTCCCATGACTCTCCATACTCCTATGACTAAACTCATTATTAGTACTTCCGTGCCTAATGATATTCCTTCACTATTCAAAGAAGCTTATACTTAAAATGAGAATTCCAATCCTTGAAATTAGATATATTGTCATGTTTATCAAGTTTGGACTATACCGAAGGTTAACCTATCAATGGATATTTCCATCATGCCATGTATGATTTTGTTGCAAAAATTGCTACATTTTAAAAGTTTATACCCACATTCAAATTATTAAGCCACTAATTTGTAAGTACTTTCATCTTCTATATGCAATTCATTCGATACTTTTTATAATAAGGGTTGATTGTCAATCATGCAAATAAGAACACTAACATCCATAAATCTTATATTTATCTTCAATATTAAGATTAAAAAACATTCAATTTTCGTATGCATAAGATCATTGGATATCTTTCCTAAATCCATGGATTAGATCATCAACAAAGATTTCTACATATTGGATTTTATGCATGGATAGGATAAGTGAATAAGACACTAGTGTGAATTGGAGAGTTATTATGACATATCACTTGAATATATAATTCTGTCAATTCATGCTAGTGATCCTAGCACGTAAATATCACTTATAAATCACTTACGTCTTATCGATTATGACTTATATCACTTAAATATCTTCAAGCACTTTGGGTGTTTGGTTGAAAGATCGTAGTTTTTCTTATATTCATATATTTTTCATTTAGGTTAGTCTCGCTAAAATTCCCTCTAAGAGAGCATGGTCGTACAATATAAAATTGTACGAAAATTTAAAAAATATAATGTTTTAAATAATAAACAAAAACCGAAAAGGCTTCATTGCATAGTAGTTTTCATGTGGTGAATACTTTAATAACCCCAATCTTGAAGCCAAATAAAGAAATTTTATATTAAGTGATCAACAAAAACCCAAAAATATTCATTTGATGTGTGAGGAGGTTAATGAGAGTTGTACAACTATTTTGATGATAAGAGTCACATGTCATTATTAATATGTGTCCAAATTATATATTGATTATGGATGAGTTGAATCCCAGTGTAATTTCTAATTATCACTTCATTATACTTGGTCAATAAAAAATGAAAATAACCAATTTTATAAATTTAAAAATATATTTTTATTTAGAAATTTAATCTGTAGTATAAATTTCCTTATCAATGATTTTCTAATCTATGTAAATATTGTCATGTTTGAAGCTAATTGTTTCTACCTACTTATATGAGTGATTTCTCAATAACTTTATTCCTCGTATTTTCTTGGTTATGGCGATAAATCGTTCTTTCCTGGTTGTATATTTAGTTTATATGTTTGAGTAGACTCATTTTCTTGGTTGTGTGTAATATAATAGAAAAATTTTTATCATTTCTTTGATAAACTTCTAAAGGTTTTTCTCATTTATTGTTCTTTGCAGATTATTGATACTTAGAATGGATGCTTCTAGGTTATTAAGTGAAATGGAGGAAGAAGAAATTTCGACTACTGCATAATATCCAAGTGAGATCCAGAAATTCAATATCATTAAACCATATACATTTGCATTTAACTTTGCCAACTAAAGCACATTCAAAATAAAAAATCATCATTAAATAATAATGAATTCTCTACATATAACAAGTGCATTCAACCTCAATGAACAAACAATTGATACCAAATCATAATTCTTGTCATGGATCATATTTCTCCCCTAATTATCATGGTTTGTTAAATGTCTCAAGGTTATTAGGCTAATCATGCACATGTTTTCCTAGAATTATTTTTTCTCCTCTTACTTTCTTTAATTGTTTCTCACACTAATTCCCATGATACATCTAGGAAAGTAGGTTTCTTGGAATTTCATACAGTATGTAGTATATTTATGTGATGATTCTTTTGTGTTCATTGAAGAACATAACCTTCTAGAATCTTTTTCCACTTTTGCCACCAACACTTCTCATAGACCGAAACAAACTCAGAGGCTCAAGATAAATCATGTCCAAAACTCTGAAATTGATGTCACTGTTTCTTCAGGGTTCAACGCAAACATAGGAAGGTATATCAGTTCGACTCCTCCTAAAGGTTTGGAAATACCCAAACATGCATTTTTCTTTGCTGAAGGATATCACAGATGTGATTTTTCACTACTAATTATAAACAGTCAAGAAAGTATTTTAGTACTCAATTAAAAAGGGTTAATGTCAATGCACTTTGTTGTGAGCGGGAACAAATGTCCAAAGACTATGATCTCAATCTGACTAGGCTCATAAATGGATAATCATTTTGCATTTCTATAGTTCTAGTGTTATAAAGACTTGGATAATTCAATTAAATTTAAATAGTTCTAGTGTTATAAAGATTGAAAAATTTAATACCATTATAAATATTTTGAGGTCAAATTTCTTACTATTTTTTCTCTATTTATTAAATGTGTTTAACATTGATATTAGCATATTAATGTTCACATTGGTGTTTCTTCCTTTATAACCATTTCACTATTTTTTTCCTATCCACTATGATCTGCTTAAGTCTTTGATCATGGGTGATGACACCACTTGAAACGTGGACAAATCTAAACCTACACACAATAGCATTCCAGAAATTAACATTAAAAATAATTACCAGTTATGGAAATGTACGCATAAACCTAGATTAATAATTAATCAAATTATTTCAAATAACATAAGGCATAAATGCACATCCTCATTCTTTCATCCTTGTCATACAGACTTGAATCGAAATCCAAAGGCAACACAAGATTATATTTGGAATTCTAACTAGGTTTGGGCAATTGGATTTGAGAACGAAAGTGAATCAATAGCCTAGGTGGGGTTATGAGGATTTGTTTCATCATTTTGAAACAATTAGGTATTTTACCTAATTGTTACAATACCCAATTTTGAACCTATTACAATTAGGTATTGTACCTAATTCTGAACTTGTTACAATTAGGTATTGTACATTTTCTTCCATGGATGTCATTATGCTAGCCACATGCGATAGTTGTGTCCTCTTCTTTCATTGCAAAAACAAATTTCTATGGCGAGGCATATACATAAGTATATATATATTAAAAGAATGGCATTTCAAGAAAAGGAAAACAAACACATAAAATTGCCAATTCAGATTGCATATGCTAACATTGAGTTTTTTGAGGTAGACAAGAGGAAATGTGACTTCCATGAAGGTATTCTAGCCAAGAAACTGAATTTTCAAGTTGTTCATTCACCAGGGAAATTTAGTGAATTTTTAAAATGAATGCATTTAGTCATTGATTCTCTCAATATTTATTGCTCACAGCGAGGCTGAAACTTATTGCTCTTTGGTTACCTTTGTACTTGTCTCTCTCCTTTCAGTCATTTTTATATAGAAGATAGTGAACTCAATAATTGATTTTGCTAGATTTTGGAATTTTTTTTTTTTGGTCAAGTAAGAGTGGAACCTTCAAATAACCGATAAAACATGATTACATATGGTACACATCTTTATAGGTGTAAAGACCAGCAAAATACAAACTCGTTGATGAAAACAAACAACAAGGTCAACAAAACCCGCACAATCACACAGAAAAACCAGTTTAGACACTTCATCCCTTTCTCGGCTTATCACACAACACAGTTTCTGCAAGCCTCCAACACTAGAATCCTACTAAATGCTAGATTAAACCTTTGCCACTCAATCAACACTTTGATCTACTGGACCAAATTCCATCACAACCTCGCAAAACTTGGCACATCACAAAATCGCAAAATTAGGTTTATCTATGACCAAACTGTTTAAAGAAAGACAATTTGCAATTAAATCTCCACCATCAATGTAGTTCTTGATTCGATGGTTGTCACAACATTGGATCAGGAATTTGAGCACCTCTTAACCTCTTTTCGGACCCAATATAGAAAATGAACCTGTGGTCTATAAAAGTTCGAGTCCAGTCTTATACTTAACCTCCCACCAATTTAAAACCTGATATCCATTCGATGACGAGGGCACCTAAATCGACGATATGTGGCTAATCAACTAGCACATGGGTTACAAGTAGCTGAACCCCCGTATTGACATGTGACGTCAACATTTGGAAATAAAATTGATAGTCAGGATTTAATGCGACACTTCAACTAAGCTTAATGACTTCCACCCTCTCCTACTCCCGCTAATATTTTCCACAATTTTTTTCCGCTGATCTTCCATGATCAAATGACTCTTGTGCATCGTTACATCACCTCTTCGTCCTTCTCTTCACTTCAGGTTTATGTTTTTACTTCATCTCCCGCTGGTCTTCCTCTTGCTCCTTCTTCATTGGTCTAGAGATTCGCCATGTCTTTGGCTACCTGTCGTTGACAATTATCACACAATTTACTAGAGGGTATAGGCTCCCAGTCATACCGAATATAGCTTTCCTTACATAGACCCCTTCATTCGCCAAATGATCAGCTAACATATTTACTTTTTCTCGCACATGAATGAAGTTGATGGTTCTCAGGGTACATAAGTGGGAATGAATATGCTGAAAGACCTACGAGAGCCTCCAATGTTTTCAAACTTTTCCAAGTTTCATTCCATTACACATTTTCTTGGCCACATTAATGGCTAATTCAGAGTCAGCTTCAATGATGGTGTTGTGTAAATTTGAGTCCATCAGGGTTTCCAGGCACTGCTCTAAGGCCATGAGCTCAGCCATGTTATTTGTGGCAATCCCCAAATGACTGTGGAAGATATCCTTTATGCACCCCTGCTCATCTCGTATGACACCAATAAATCTAGCCATCCCTGGGTTTCCCTTAGAGGCCTCATCTATATCAATTTTCAAAAAACCATGAGGAGGAGGCTGCCAGGTATCTTTACCAGCAGTCGTTTTACTCATACCCTTGACAGCACCTTGGGGAACTAGAGAATGGGGACCCAACTACAGCAATATGTAATCATCTTGGGGTGAGGGGGGGTTCTCAAGAATTTTCCACATAAGGGCTCCTACTGTATCTTTGAGGTGTCGTAAAATTTGGGCAATGATACTCTAGGTCAAGCCTGTTTTGTTCTTGAAAATCCTGCCATTGCATTCTTTCCAGACATCCCAGATAATAAATCTTGGAACTAGAGTCCAAGCCTTATTAATGATTTCATTACCTAATAAGTATTTCCTCCAATTCTTCAAAGTGTTGGTGATGCTAAGTCTGTCCCTGTCAGTTTTCCTGAAGACTGATGCCACCCAATCCCACAAATTAGAGGTGAAGTGGCAAAGGTTTAGTAAATGTTCCATCATCTCCTCCTGTAAGCCACATAGATGAAATTTGGATGGGCCAACAAATCCCCTCTTCATAAGATTCTCCCACGTGAGAATTTTATTTTGGTGAACCAACCACATAAACAACTTGATTTTCATCCATTACGAGTCCTACCAAAGGTCATTCCAAACTTGATCAGGGTTTGGATAATTAAAACCTAGGGCCATGCATTTAGCTTCTTTGAGGTTAAAAATTCCTTCGGTGTTTCGACCCCATCTTAGTTGGTCAGATGAGGAAGACACCAAAATATTCCTCTGCTCCAAGTCAATAGCAAGGGAATCTGCATGTGCCCTCAAAGGACTCTCTTCACTGTAACCAAGATTTTTCCACATTCTCCATTTTTCATTGTCCCTTGCCTGATCCCAGAAGTCACTTACCATGAGTAAACCTTTGTTGTTAGTGTAATTTTTTAGAGTGGTTAGTTCTTCTCTAAATAGATTTGATTCTTGCTACCAGTTATCCTCCCAAAATTGTGCAAGGTTCCTAGCTTGGATCTACTAGAAACTATGTTGTTAGACAATGGCTCTATTTTCCCATGCAAGGTTCCAAATTTGGGAGCCCTTGATGAGCCCTGACATTCTGATATGATCCCTCTCCTACCAATTTTTTTCATATTTCCGCTTCCAAATATTTTCCCAAGGGGTTGCCAATCCTTGAGTCACTTCGACCAAAGTTTGGCTCCCGAAACTCTGTTGAGGATTTTAGGGTCATGAAGCCCTAAACAACCATGGGCCTTAGGTTTGCAGAGCTTTTCCCAGGCTACCAAAGCCCACTTCTTTTTCCCTTCCCCTTTGCCCAAAGAAATTCTCGTTGAATACTCCTGATTTGTTGCATAACTCCTTTGGGAGAAGAAAGATCTGAAAACATGAAAATGGGTATAGCCTACAGGACAACCTTTGTAAGCACAAGATGCCCCACTAAATTCAGAGACCTACAGGTCCATTTCCTGACTTTATCCTGAAGTTTATTAGTTACCAGCTCCCACACTCCCTTGCTCATAGGTTTGTCAGTAAGAGGCATTCCAAGGAACTTGGAAGGTAAATGATCCCTTTGAAACCCAAGAATTCTAGCAAGGTTACTCTAAATAGAAATGTCATCATTGAAAAAAAACACCTTTGATTTGTCAAGGCTTACCTCTATACCAACGGCCAAAGCTAAGTCGTTCAAGATTTGTTTGAAAGCTTTGGCTTCCTTGACCGTGGGAATTCCCTGCAACATTGTGTCATCAACAAATTGTTGGTGAGTAGAAGCAGCACCATCTGGGGTAAGTTTCAGAGCCTGTATTCTTCCTTCATCATTTTCCATTTTGATTGATCTGCTTAGCCCTTCCATCATGAGAACAAAGATGAAGGGGGAGAGTGGATCCCCTTGTCTGAGACCTCTAGACAGCATGAAGGTTCTAGAGGGAGAGCTATTAAGCAAAATGGAGAAAATAGTCGTGGATACAAGATCCATAACCCATCTTATCCAGTTGTGGTTGAAGCCATAATCTCTTAGCACTGCCCTGATGTAAGACCAGCTTAGCTTATCATAAGCTTTTGCTAGATCTAGCTGCATGATCATACCATCTTGCTTATGTCTCTTAATAGAGTGTACCACCTCGTGAGCTTGTATGATGTTGTTAAGAATCTCTCTTCCTTCCACAAAACCAGTTTGCTCCTCTGAGACGAGAGAAGGAAGAAGAGGCTTGAGTCTGTTAGTGATCACTTTGGAAATAATTTTGTATACCACATTACATAAGGCTATGGGTTTGAATCTACCTGATGTCATAGCTTTTTCCTGCTTTGGAATCAAAGCTATGAAAGAGGCATTATGAGCTTTCAAAACAGTTTTGGATCTTCTAAAGTCTTCCACAACATCAAGGATATCTTATTTGACTATTTTCTAGCAAGCTTTGAATAAATCCACATTGAAACCATCAAGGCCATGAGATTTTCCCTTTTGCAACTCATTGATAACTTCACTAACCTCCTCTTCAGACACTGGAATATTAAGATTGTGGTTGTCTTCCCTGGTTACAACCTTAGGAATGAACTTTGTGAATTTGTTAATCAACCAAGATCTGTCGACGTGAGGCTCCTCTGTTATGCTAAGGAAGTGTTGAACTAGGACAGATTCCATTTCTTTGTGAGAGATGAGCTCTTTCCCTTAAGAATCTTTAATTTTGGAAATTTTGTTATGAGATCTGTGATCGAAGGTTGATTTATGAAAAATCTTTGTGTTTCTTTCCCCTTCTCTAATCCACTGCACCCTCAATTTCTGTCTCCAGAAAATCTCCTCTTGCATGCACCAATCTTCCCATTCATTCTGAAGAGAGTCAGCCTAAATTTTATGTTCCTCAGTAAAACCCTCTGAGATGATGATTTGATTAATCTCCTAAGTTTCTGCTCAACTTCCCTTTTGGCTTTAAAAATATTGCCAAACTCTTTTTTGTTCCAATCTTTAAGTCTAGATTTGATGTGTGTGAGTCTCTATTGCAGCATGAACATTTTAGTGCCTTGAATGGTCATATCTTCTATCTAGCACTTGTCAATATTACTGGTGAAGTCAGTGTGAGAAAGCTAGACATTTTCAAACCTAAAAGGTGTGTTCCCCGGTGTACCCAGAAAAGTAGCTTCAAGTTGGATAGGTCAATGGTCTGAGCCTCCAAAAGGAAGGATTAAAGCTAACATATCAAGGCCTATGATAAGGATTTCCTCTGAGACTATGAATCTATCTAATTTAGAGGTGACTTGAGACACCCTTCCCCTCTTATTATTCCAAGTGAAAGTGCAATTTATTGTCTCAGTGTCCACTAGCCCCATGTTGTTCATGAAGTTCTGGAAGGCAATGGAGTCTCTACCTAGTTTCTTGGTACCACCTTTTTTCTCTGTAAGAGATCTGATCATATTAAAATCCCATGCCAGAATCTAGGGTATATCTGTATATCTCTCTCTCAGCTCCTCAAGGGAGGTGAGAAGCTTAAGTTTGTCTTCTATTTCTTGAGGAATGTACGCGTTAGTGATCATGTAGGTCTCTTTATCAGCCAAAGGTTGAATCACGAGTGATAGATAGTTCCTAGAAGCTTCAGCATCCAGGATTCCAAGTTTTTGAGGATCCCATAGAGTAATAATCCCACCCGCCAAGTTATCCACTTTGACCTCTAAATACTCATACTTGATTAACCATTTTCTTTGTATATCTCTGATCTTATCCATTCAACATTTAGTTTTTTGAATAAAAACCATGTCTGGTTTTTCTTCTTTTATTCTACTGCTAAGCCTTCTTTGTTTCCTTTTACTTCCTAGACCCCTAATGTTCCAGGCTGTAAACTTCATTAAGAAAGGTCTGTAAAGGAGTAACTGGTAAGATCCCTCATCTTACCTGAGTTAATCATAAGTTTCCCACATTCGGACAGTAGCTCATTATGTTTTTTTCTTCCCCTTTTCCAACCCAGGTTCTTGGAAGAAAGCATTGGTGTATCCTCCATCATTTTCACTCCCCTATTCTCTTGGCTATCATGGTTTCTTTTGACTCAAGAACACTTTGTTTGTGATCCGAAAGAGTTGTTGAACCCTGTCAAACTCCTCTTTTTGCAAAGAGTCTACCCCTTTGGTGATTCCCTGCTCCAGAAAATTTTCTAGATCTAAATTCTCCCTCTCTAGAATCTCCTGCAATTCATGGTCTTCCATTCCAACCTCACTTGGGGTCATCTCGTGGTCCCTGTTGAGCTCCATCATGCTCAGCACATCATTCATTTGTTTGTTGTTATCTGGTATATCCTCCATATTAGCATCCCTTTCCTTCTGAGTGGGACTATTCTCTGATTCCTAGTTCATCCCATTGTTTTCAACTTCTTATTCTAAGATCTTGAAACTATTGTGGTTCGGTTGTCCATCTTCAGTAATTTTATTTTGGTAACTCTTGCCCCCTTTCCCTTTATCGCCAACCTTAGTAAAACCTTCGGGATCCTTGCTTGTAGTGGCTTTTACATTGCTCTCCAGCTTGTTCATTGGGTAGTCCCTGTATAGGTGCCCATGTTCATGGCACTTACGGCACCTAAATGGGACGTGTTCATAGTCTACCACCTACACCCATTCCTCGTCATACACTTCCAAAATGATTGCATCTGGAAGTGCCCTAGATATGTGCATTTCCACACATATCTGGGTGAAGGAAGTGTATTTTCCTCTTAGAGTAGCATCTGAGATCTTTATAAAATGCCCTAGCTTGTTATTGATAGCCTTTAGAGACTCTGATAGCCAATAATCTAAAGGAAGGGAGTAGATTCTTATCCATAACGGCACCGAGGTGAAAGTTTCTCATTCTGGAACAAATTTAATTACCCATGGTCTCATGTAAAGGCCTGCAGAAGCGTAAAAATAAGGCCCTCCCTCAAACACTCTATATTTATCCTCTAAGCTTATGAACACCACCATGAAGAAGCCCTTGGGCCCAAGGTGAAGGTCAATTTTCCCCTTTGGTTTCCAATGGTTCCTTATCCATGCTTGCAAAGTCTTCTCCGTCAGCCAAGCCCCCATAAATATATAGATAATAGCATATTCTGCCATGTGTTCTCTATGCACCTACAACACTGGGTCACTTAAAACGACTCGAGGAATAGTGGTTGACTTGGGTTTATAGGCCCCTGATGTATTCATAGGAGCAACTTTTTGACTACTAACCTCTGTCCTCTTCTCCTTACTAGCTTCCTCATGATTCTCTTCCTCTCCTTGAGGTCCGATGGTTTTTTATTTTTCTTTATTTGTAGCCTCTATTACCAACTCTGTTGGTTTCTTGAAGCAATGCGATCCAACTCCCTTGCTTCTATCCGCAACAATTTGACTGTAGGAGGGAGCAGAACTCTCTCCTCCATGCACCACCATGGTAATGAGTTACACAAACCCTAAAGCCAAAAACCCTAGTTCAGATTCGCAAAGATCAATTCCCTCGTGTTGCAAATTAATTAATTAAAAGATTTATTAAAATCTTGTTCAAAACTATTTAAGAAATTTTTATACGAAACTTGCTACAAATGATTACAAATATTCAAATTTTAATTATTAAAACTATTAAAATATATAATGTAGAATCTAAGAATTGTTAAAACTTTAAAAAATTGATATTCCATTAATAATTATCAAGGAATAAAAACTATAACCCTATTTAAATATTAATTAAAAAAAAATTAGAAACTAGCAAATTATTAAAAGTATTAAATTTCAGATTATAAATTGTATTAAATGATAGAATCTAAAGGGTTAAAACCTTAAAACATTGATACTTATTAATAATGAAACTTATTAATAAAACTATAATCTTAATTTAGGAAATTTTATTTTAGTTTTATAATTAGTAAATTCTATATTATATAAATAAAATCATAATACATTGAAATCTTGTTCAAAACTAGTTAAGTTAGAGTTGAGAAAATTTTACCCAAAACAAGATAAATTATTAAAAGTAAAATCTTAATTGTTGAATTTAAGCTTTTGTGATCGATATCAAGATTATTGAGAAGATTTTTCAGAAAAAATCACATTATAACACTTTTTTTGACACATTTCCAACCAACTAATGAGTGCGATTCATCGTAAGACAAGTTGAAGAATCAGAAGGAATTCATTAGTCAAGAAAGATCCTAAAGAGTGAATCTCAAGGGTTCATCTCCCTTTCATCCAGGGGATTACTGATAAGATTGCTAGAATTCTTAGGAAGCATAACATTCGCTCTACCTTTAGACCCCTTAACACCATCCGTAGCTCCCTTAGATTGGTAAAATACTCGATTGACCCCAAGGACATGAAAGGTGTCTATGTTATTCCATGTTCCTATGGGACCCCATATGTTGGTGAGACTGGTTGCTCTATTAATCAAAGGATTAATGAGCACTCAGCTGACATAGAACATAGGAGGACCCGGTCTTCCACCTTGGCTAAACATGCAGAGAAGACTAAGCACCATGTATGCATTGAGGAGGCCCATGTTATTGCCAAGGTGGCGCATTTCCATCACTAGAAATTTTGGTAAGCCATAGAAATCGAAAAAAGGCTGAGCAACCTTAATAGAGATGACAACTGGAAAATTAGTAGTTGCGGATCCTTGCCCTCTCCTCCTAGCCACTTCCCCACCCTTTCCCCTCCTCTCCCTCATCCCCGGCCTGGGTTTTCCTTATTTTCCCCCTCCTCACCTTGATCGATCATTTTCCTTTTTTTCCCTTCTCGTCTCTTTATTTTTAGTTTCTTCCACTCCCTCTAGATAAATAATCCTTTTCATTAACCTTATGAACCGATGGATTATGAACATTCCTTTTATTCCTAGACATTGATTTTAACCAGTAAATCGTCCCCACCCCCTTGCCCCCCTTTTTTAGGAATTAACCAACCCTATTCTTCTTTAAGGATTTTAAAGATTTTTAGTTTCCTTCATCTTAATTATTCGTCCTTTATTTAACTTATTAGGTTTTAAAAGCCT
>APFE030248904.1:0-12601 GCA_000404065.3 Pinus taeda
CATGACCTCTGCTGAAACGAGGTTCTTTTGGCTGACACTGTCGACAATGAATTGTAGCGGCGAACCCTTCACCCACAACTGTGAGTGGAAAAGGCGTCCCCCCTCCTCTGGATCTTTGGGCTCATTTTTCTGGATCTTGGTAGTGGCAACAGTGGCGCTAGGATCCGCATCAATGATCTGCTTCCCTTTACCATTCCCCTTGTTAGGTTCTGGCTCAGGGTCGGAACATGCATCTGATTTGGAAGCCTTCAACTCGGCCACCAACGACTGTTTGGTCCAACACTCACTTGTGTTATGAGTGGGACTCTTGTGGAACTCACACCACTTTCCTTTGTCCTTCTTCGGCTTCGTGGTGGTGTTATTTTCTTGCGGCTTCGATGGGTTGTCTTGTATCACCCCACCTTGGCTTTGCCCTTTTGGCTTCGGATTTGCAGATCGAAAGTCTCGCTTCTTCTGTTTGAACTTTTGCTCGATTTTGACAGCGTATTGGTACGCCGTGCTGAGCGAGGAGATGTTCAGGAACTCCATCTCTTCTTGGATGTATCTGTGTAGGCAGCTGTGGTATTTGAGTACCAAATGCAGTTCAGAATCTTTGATACCCAACTGTGTGCGAAGGGTATGAATTTTTTTTGTGAACTCTAGCACATCTTGGTCGCGTCCCTGCCACAGTGTGGTCCATTTGATGTATTTGTCCTCATAGATTTTGACAGGGTAGTACTACTCCTTGATGGCATCCCGGAAGTCATTCCAAGTGGGTGCGGCTGAAAATAGTGAGCCTGTACTTTCATCGTTCTACTCGCAGTAAGTTTCCCACCATCCTTGACGTGGGGGGCTACTTTGAGAAGAGCGAAAACAATCTTTTCCCGACTTGAAAATTCATGAACAGAAAAATAGCCATCTAGCATATTTAACCATTTATCTACGGCATCTACATCTATTTGACACTCGAAGATGGGGATTTCAAAGTTAACTTGTACCTTAAACGGTGTGGCATTTCCAAAGTAGTTGTTGGAAGCCGATGGGTCGCCTCTGGGTAGCTGCTGAAGGATCTGCGCAAAGTTATCCATCATCACGTTCCTTTGCCGCTCGAGCGCTTCTTCGAGTAATATTTTAATAGGATCTCTTGCCCCCTCGTCTTTCTTCTCATCCTCCATGGGAGGCCGCTGGGATTTGCGAGGCTGGTCTTGCAAAGGTTCGACCAGTTCAAGCCCTAACTCCTTATATCCCGACCTTGTTGGGGACATGCAAAGAAAAACAGAGAAAAAGTAGACCGCTCTAATACCACTTATCCGGATTTAAATAGGAACACAATAAAATATAGAGATAACCATAAAGACAGATATGCAGTGGAAATAATACTTCATTTCATTACTGTAAAATACTGAAATATGCTTTACAAACAGAAATGAAATAAAACCAGTAGGCGGATGGTAAGCTTATTCTTTGAGAAGAGATGTGGTGCTACATTTGCCTTTGAAACTGTTCTGAAACTGTGTTACAATTGAGGCTTGAAGGCCATTTATTGTTTGGAATAATGGAAAGCCCTTCACATCCCAAAACCTAACCCTAGAAGATGAAACGCCAAATTGTGGGCCTTGTTTTGGGGTGAGTTGGACAGCCAACTTCCCAAGGTTGCGAATTGGTCATATTATCTCCGTTTGACGTGCATGATAGCCCATTGGAAAGATCTCTCTGAGGACTACATCGGAAAAGAAAATTTTTTGACAAAAAAATCGTTGGCGGTAGATTTCCCAAAAAATGTCGTCTAGGGCCTCAAAACGGCTTCGGAAGTTTAGGATCCGAAAAATTGCTAAAAATAGTAAACTGTGCTATAATTAAGGAAACTGAAAAACTGAAAGAGACAGTTGTGGGGGTCCAAATGGGATAGGTGGGTGGCCACCAACATCCACCTGGATCAGTGTTTTTCGGGTGTGGCAACTAATCTGGTGTGCATACAGAATAAGGACAAAAGTAGAATCTAAGGATTGATTAAAGGATAAGTATCAATATTTTATTTCAATTTTGTTATGTTTGTGATTTATGATTATGGTCTATGATGATTACATGTGATCTACAATTCTAGTTTATGATGGTTACATGTGATATATGATGGTTGTGTTTTTAGCTAATCTGATATGATATGTTTATACACGATGATTTGGTCAAAGATTCCAGTTTGACTTGTTGTGATAGGAAGCGAAAATAATTGCAAGTGTAACTTATTGATGGGCCACCAATGAGGTATGATTTGTAGTTATTTCAATTTATCTTGAATCTAATGGAAGTTATGTGCTTGGAACAAGATTGAAGCATGAAAAAGCCTGGTTGGGTGGTTGAAACTGACTACAAGAACTAGTAGCATCAACAAAAGGAATTGGAACATGCAAAAATATGTTGGTAAAACACTTCAGGAGTAGGGCCATTGTGGGACACTAGTACCCAATAGTGGTCATTGATTTCCATGAGCATGCTATGACTAGTATGATGGTTTTAAGGTAGGGATATGCCTTGGTTTTTGTATCTTCTGATGTGAGGAAACCTTTTAGAGGGATGGACTACCCAGGATGGGGGTGCTAGCGAAACTTGGAAGGTGTGTGACTACACAGAAGGGGGTGAACGAATTTCCCAAGGGACTGTGTAACAGAGAAGGGAAGGCTAGGGATGGATTTGTTTTCATCATTAAAATTGCTAGATGGAATTAGATGCACATTGGGAGTACGCCCTAGAACAATGAGTCGGTAACTGCTCACTGAGAGGACAAGTGGCAGAGGATTGTATCACTATACATTGATACAACTTTGACTTTGACAATGGATTCTAGAATTCCTGGGAAGGAGGTGAATTCTGGTACTACTTTTTAGGGTGGAAGTGTGAGCCTCTAGTCTCCCTTGTTGATTGATACAAGAATCGTATCCTTTTATTTCCTGGTTGAGAAAATGTGCATATGTGTATATGTGTGTATTAATATAAATATTGTATTGAGTTGGACTTATAAAGCTCCACATCTAGTATGGTTATTTGTTGGTTGAAGAAAATGTGATTAAGTATATGTGGTGATTATTGTAAATACTGTAATGAGTTGTGCTATAAAGCTCTAGTAAATGGTATGATTTTCATGTTCCAATAGTGGTTATTGTAAATACTGCAATGAGTTATGTTATAAATCTCTATGGGTAGTATTTTTTGTTTTCAACAGTCTTGTTGGTTATAGGTGTCATTGAACATCGAGGATGGTGTTCCCCTAAGGGGGAGGGTTCTATAACAACCATGGCTAAACATTCATGTAAAAATATATAGGACCATGGTCATGGGACATGTATTCCAAGATTAATGGTGGACAAAACATCCTAGTGGGTGCTCATTTGATTTATTATAGCTGAGGAAATTGGCAAAGGCAATGACAAAGGCTTTGGAAATGCAAGAGGCATTAATTTGGATTTTATCTATGAAAATAAAGGCATTTAGAGAAAAGGAATGTGAAAGGTCAGAAGGTGCATGTGAGGAGGAAATTGAAGGAAAATAATGGAAAATGAAGAAAATAGATGCCCCATTGATAAAAAGGCCTCTAAGGATCAGTTGACAAACTTTTGTCCCAACTTTTGTTAATTCAGTTTTGGAACTCTCTCATTACTCTCTCTCTCCCACTCTTGGACACTTAGAGCTTTCTTGGAGCAGTTGGGCATTGGATAAAGAATGACAAAGAAGGAAAGAGGAAGGAGGGAGCAAGAAGGGAAGGGAAAGATCAAGTAGCTACAACAATATTCTTTGTAGACATCGATTTGCATGTGTGTTTTCCTTGCTAGATTTGGCATGCATGGTATTGCATGTGGTTCTTTCGCTATTATGGCATGGGTTTTTCCATGTGTGACAATGATTCATGTATTCCTTGTTTTTCGTGTAGAAGGATCCATCAAAAGTATGCAACATGGGTGCTCCTTGGATGAGGAATCAAATTCTGCATCTAATGAATGTTTTCGCTCGAATTTTGAGCAAATGCATAGGAAGATAATTTGAAAATACGAGTTGAAAAAATAGTTTTTTCTTTCTTCCTTCTAAAATTTGATGATGTAATCTAATATTATTTTATTATTTCCACTATTATTTTATAATTTCCTTAGGAGGCCCATTTTATACCTCAAAATTCCCCTAATGCAGTCCCATCCCAGGTTGGATTTTGCATCATTAATATGAGGTCATTTCTCCTTATTAATTCAGGAGTATTATATTGGTTTATATGTGGAATCTATGACTGGTGTATCCTTTATGTTTATGTTGTTATTATGTTGGTTATAAGCATATATTATGACAGTGATGATGTATGACTCTCCTCATGCTTTGATTTGTAAATGGATGAGCAATGTATCTATGACCTAATAAATGAAAATGCTACTAATGATATAAGGGAACAATGTTTCTTAGTGATTCCCAGATAAGTATGAGACCCCTATTCTCAGATCTGTTGTTTACACCTATAGATTACATATTTGTGACATGTTTGACGAAATGCTTGTCATGGCTAGTAGGGGTCTAGTCAAAGGTTTGTTCAGGTAATTGCATTTTTATCATCATTCCATTGTTATCTTTCTATTTTGATGGTGTCATTTAATTTTGGGCAGTGGCCTGGGCTCTGGGCCTGAAAATGTGGATCAAATCCTGGGGACATAGGCACAACACTGGCCAAAGAATTGCCTATATGTTGGCATAACATGTTGTGGGAGCATCTAGAGCATCATGGATGCATGCATGCCCATGTCAATGGAGCTTCTAGGGTTTAATGGTCTAAACTTCAGTTGGTCTCAGGAGCTAGTTATCTTAGTGATTGGGATGACTCTTGGGAGTTATGTTACAAGTAATTCTAAAGAGCCACAAAAAGCCTAAAACCATATATTTGAAGAGGGACATCTAAGAGAAGGTTAAGTACACATATTTCTCTACCATTCATGGAAAAGAAAAATGAAAAACCTCTCATTCCCTCAGCCAAAATTATGATAACAGTTTGAGAATAGAGAAAAAAAATTGAATGAGAATGTTTCTTTTGAGTTAGGTAAGATAAGAAAGGAAATAGAATTGTTTTTGAGTTGAGTCTAAAGTTTTCCTTCCTCTAACCAATATGGATAAAACTGCTCTTTTACCCTTGTAGCATATTGGGATTATTGGTTTGCCAAAATTTGCAAAATCACAGTGGCAATCATGGGGAGTAGTTTCAGTTAGAGAGATTCCATTAAATCTTCAAGGATGCTAATACATATATTGTGGAGAATGTTTGAAAACTTGTATCATGGGCAAACATTGTAAACATTAACAGGGCGACTTTTCTTAAGACAGAAGCACAAGCCTAATTAAAACTTGGAGGAAATGATGGATTTACAGAAAAAGGAGCTGGAGAAGAAGAGGAAGAGGATGGAGCAAGATAATATGTGCCAAAATTACTTCTGAGGTAGCTTGGGATGTTAAGGAGGCCACCAGGGCCATGAATGAGGCACAATTAGGTCACTAAGTTGCTTAGAGGATGATAAATACTTTCAGGAGGGGGGTATGATGGGCCTCTAAATTAGAATTAAATTAAGGCCCATCTGACCATCCTTTAGCACATTAAACCTCTGTTTTTGCATTAAATTGCATATTTTAACTTTAATATGTTCATTAGGAAGGTTTAGAGAAAATTGCATATTTGTGCCTAATATTATTTATTTTTGTAGTATCTTGTGAGAATATTGGGCAGATTATGAAGATTTGGAGGAGGAGATAATATAGGGACTTTCTCCCTACTACAGTATGGATCAAGATTGGATAATAAATGAACAAAATATCATGAAATTATTGACAAATTCTGGAGCTCCACTGATTGAGAAAATCTAGCGATGTGTTCCCTGTCATTTAATGCAGATTCCTAGTGTTGAGAACAAGATCCACTATTTGGGGGATTTGGGAGGGGAAAGCTTCCTCCTTTCAAAGAGAATTATTAGTCATATTTTTTTATAAGTACCAATTCGAATTTTCCTCTAGAGGAATGTATTTTTTAATCTTCTTGTGGAGAAAACTTGTATCTTTGCAGCTCCACTTTCATTTCTAGCAAAGATGTACTTGGACTGATTCAAATAATGAAGTTTGGTGCCCTTGTTACCTTATAAAGCTTGTTATCCTTCATATTAAATTGCTTATCCTTGGGCTTGGCCATCCTAGGAGCCTTAGAGCCCTTTTGTAAAATTTGTCTTTCTTCTTTTCACTTCTTATTCACATGCATCTCTTGTTCTTGTTTTTCTATTTCTGAATTTAGTATTGATGCTTCTTTTGCCGTAGGATTGGGTTAAATGATTGAAGTGAGTTTTTTTTCAGTTTATTTATAGGGTAAAAAGCATAATTAATCCTTATAATATATTTTAAAAGTCATATTCATCATTGAGCTACTTGGATTGGTTTACTAGTTCACAAAACTAGAATTTATGGAAGTCCCTTATAACAAAAAGTAGTAGTTTTCTGCTATTTTTTAGAACATGTTAATGAGATTCATTTGAGTTCATTCCACTTGTATTAGTTCATAAAAAAATTCCAGTTAATAAAAAATTTACCCCAATTCATTTTCACATGATTAGGTTAGGCATTTGATAGGTTAACTAGCTCACTAGTTCTTGAATTTCTAGTTATTAGAGTAGTAATTTTATGCAATTTTTTAGCACGTGTTAGCATGGGTATTTTGGAGTGATTTGACTTTGAATGGAGTACTAAGACATAGTAATTAATAAAAATAAAATCGCATCCCATTTTCATTTGATTTACTTGGTCATTCGGTGAATTATCTTCTCATGTAGCAATTCTGTTTTGCTTGTAGCACTCCTGTAGCATGTATAAAGTTGACCAGATTTGTTCCAAAATCTTGGCTTTTGTCTCTTAGGCTTGAATCATGACCGCTAGGCTCTAGATCCATGATTGAGGAATAATAAAAACCAATTAGGACATGCCTTTTTACAAAGTAGATTAGGCCTACTTATTTGAATTCATGCTCTTAGGATTTCAATTACAAATTGTTGTTATTGCCTAGGATTAATTTCTTTTCAAAGTAACATTTCCATTTCTGCAATTAGTTTAGGCTTTGATTTCATGAAGTTCACTCAATTACATCAAATCAATGAAAGAAGGACACATTTATGCTGCACATATAGTTTCGACACCTCTTAAGTTTGTATGAACCCTGGGATGATAATTTAAGTTGGTAGCCTTGGGAGTTGCAACATTCTTGTTGCAATGCTAGGGACCATAAATTAGTTGCACCTAAAAATCAATGGAGGTGATTTATTTGCAGACCCCCTAGGTGGTTTCACATTTAATGAAAGGGGGGTGGGTCTAAAATAAGTTGTTTTTTCAAAAACAAATTTCATATGCGGCTCAATCTAGAGAAATGCACAATCCCTCGACAAAAAACCACTTACCAAATAGATCCCCTACCCCTCCCCACAATCCCCTTATGGTTTTCTTCACGACACATTTTGATGCTATCAACTCCTACAAGGTTTGAATAATTTGGGAAATGAGTGTATTAGTGTTTGTCATAGCATACCATGCATTTATGACATCGAGATCACCATAGTGATGACACAATGGCTACAAAAAACAACACCTTCACCAACAGGTAAATGAAATTTGGTAATGCATAATTTTGTGGGTTAATGATCACTAAATCATAAAATTTGATGGATTGGATCCAATAAATAGAGCATTTGTTTGAAGATTAATAATTTTTGAATAGAATCCAAGGAGATTAAAAATGGGAAAGATAAAGCTAAAGCAAGAAGCATCTTATCATGAGATTACATGTACAAGAGGCAAGAAAATGATGAATTTGTGCCAAGTTGGTGGAGTAATCAGGGAGAAAAGGTTTTCCTACAAACAATTGACAAGCATTCTCTAATTTTGAGACAGAGTGATACGACAATCTAAAACAATATCAAATTAAGATGCATTTTGTAAGAGGAAGAAAAGCATATTATAACTTAATATATTAATAGTTTAAGGTACCATATTTAAGATGCGATTGTCATTGTGAAGTTCATTTCATGTGCAAAATTAATGTGAAAGTACCTACATCTATATATGAGGAAATCTGGTAGAATAAGTTGTTGCAACATATATGAAGCATTAGGAAAAACATGAAATCATCTCACTTCGCCTAGCTTAATGGAAAATGTGTTCCTTTCAAATTTTTTTGCAAAGTTGTCTTTTAAAAATAACTCTCTTGGATTTGGCTTGGTGGGACATCTGACCAAAGATGATTTGCAAAACCCTTCATGGACAAGGCCAAAGTGCAAGAATTGGGAAAGTTTTGGATACTCAATGTCAAAGTGGAATCTAGGAATGCATAAAGGTGTAAGACAATCTATCTATTAAATAATTAAAATAATAAGAAGAAAACATATGTGGAGATTTGACTTTGTTTTTTATGGTATTATGTTCTTGGATTTCAGGAAAATTTAATTTCAATGACCATCAAATACAATCAGAATGCTAGATCAAAAAATTGATACGAAAAGAGAATAACAACATAAAAATTTCAGTTGTTGTGGCTATAGATGGAGGCTAAATATTGTTTAGGAAGGAAACAAAATGGTTAGGGTTTCAGAAATTTACAGGTTTATGAGAGGATTTATATGTGTAACTTCTGTGTTAATGGATTGCATTGGTTTATCAGACATATTTAATGATAAAAAATCGTATTTTTCCTCTGAGGTGGAACACATTTCATGGTGGGCAGGATGGCATATCAAGGTCATATACAATCACTTGGACTTCAAAATAAAGATACGTTTGCCATACATTTGGCATAAAAAGGCCAACAACCCTTTTGTTAATTTGGAAAAAGAGTACAAGGGAGATGAAATAATGCCAACATTCTAAGATGCACATGGATGGGTTCAAAATCTCGAAAGAAGATCACAATCAAGGGTCAAGGAATAATTTAGCATTGATGCGTGATTCTTGATAATTTTTGAATTGAAATGGCATTTACTTCAATTCAATGATGCAACATTTGTTGCAAAATGTTGAATCCTTCATTTCTTCTTGCTAATGAAAATAATGAGCATGTTTATAGGTGTGTTGGGTATCAAATTGGGAGTCTTATAGCGATAAAGTGGATGTATCTTCAGAAGTGAATAATAATGGCCAATACTCAGAAAGGAGTGCCCTTTTGTTTAGAGAATTAACAAGATTGTAAAGCCATGCTTTTATCTTCAAATCCAATAAATATTAGAGGTAGGGAATTACAGATAAAATTTGTGTAATGAGAAGATCATCACCTACAGAAATGATACTAAAAATTGCAATGAAACACTTTTGAAGTAGCATTAGAACACAAAACTTGGAAAATCATGGTTTTTCCCTTTGTGGTCTACATGAAATTTGGTTATATATCAAACCAAATCATATTCTACAAATTATATGATATGAATTATAGGGTTATGTGAAAAATTCCTCAAGTTTTCTATAGGAAACAACTTCAATTGCAAATTCTTGTAGGAGAAATAAAGGAATGTATCCGTACAAGACTACTTAAAGACTTGTAGAATATATAGCAAAATAAGTTGCATATATTTATAAGGGTGCATGTTAAATGAAGGGCGGAAAAATAATCATAGATTTATGATTAGCAACTTAGGACTAAATCTAGATTTTTAGGGATTTTGTGAATATATTCAGGGAGTATTAAAGATCCTTACAAATATCTAATAATAACAGAATAATCCAACACATAAGATGAAATACCAAATTCTTTGACAAAATATTAGCATTCGATGATTATTTTAACATATCCAAGAATAAGTTTAAACAATTAAATGGTTGATTCGAGATTCGAGGATCAATTCAAGAACATGAAATATGGTGGATGAGGTGGTAGTCAGTTAACATATGGAAGAGGTTCTTAAGGCAGGATATCAGTGAACAAGGGTTAATCGAAGATTCCCATGCACAAGATCATTGCCAGTCGAAGGAGAAGTGACAAGGCATTCCTATTTCAAAGGAATTGAGATCCATTTTCAACCATTCGAGACACATTGCAACCATTTTAGATTTTGTTTTTTTTTTAGTCTTTATTTGATTTTGTTTCTAGAAAGTTTGCAACAAATTATATATTATTTTTTAGTGCAGTGTTAATATTTTTATTCCCAAAAGCTTGCAATCTCTTTAGGACTATAATTCTCTATATATACTTTCATTTTAATTCTTAAAGGGTTGGATTTTTAGCTAGAAATACTTTTGTAAAAATATTCATATTTATAATGATTTTTTATAACATCTATAAAATGTTGGTGTTTTGTAAGGTAAAATATTCTTATACTATAAAATTTGGGCAAATCATATTCTAAAAAATTGGAAATTCATGAATTTTTTTTTTTAAGCATGGAAAATTATCCCACATGCAAATAGCCCCTAAAATTTTCCCTACACTCAATTCTTTATGTTTTAGTGTTTTCTATGCTGATCCGATCAAGTAGATAAGGACAAGGGTAAAATCTAAATGTGCAAGCTAATATCAAAGATTTTATATATGATTCTCTGAAGGAACAACCTCTTCTTCTCTCAATAAGTTGGGATCCCACTTCCACCCATGAAATGAATAAGTGCCAATGCATAGTCCTCTATAAAATAAATAAATAAAGGGTTAAATAAGAGAAAGGCTTCCGACGCAGGGAGGTGAAGCAAGCAACTCTGTCGGGGTACTGCCGAGGCTCGCAAGCAGCGTAGCAATTTTTCTATTCCTGAAGTAACTCTATTAGGTTACTATCCAAACCTGATAGTAGTGGAGCAACACCAGAGATGAAAAAATATACTCTGAATATCTTAAGCTCATGAGTAACATTACCCTTCTCCTTATTCAAAACATTGTGGTATAGCTGGTTTTATGATTGAGTTCAACTGAGGAAGAATGAAGGGGTCTATGTTTATACATGGGGTAAGTGGGTAGGAAAAAGTAATTTGAACGATGAATCAATACTACCTAAAGAACTAGACCCTACACAAAGAATTTACCACACAGAGAAGTTCGAGTTCTACCAGTGTGTCACCAAGTGTTGTCGTTGTGACAAATACCCTCCAAAAATTTTCCTATTCTTGAATTTTGGAGCCTAATGTGGATCTTGTGATCAGTTGTTCATAGTCATTTCTTGGTTAGTTGATAATTTGTGAAGTATTTAGGCTCCCTTCTTGGATTGTAAGTGTCGAAGTCACCTTCTCACACATGTTCAGAATGTAATGAGCTCATGAGTGATTTTATTCATGCAAACTTGAACAGGCCTAGCACAGTCCACCAAGATAATGCATGTGCAATGTTCAATTCATGTCGATAGTCAGTGTGCATTATCATTGACGATTTCTTACTTTTGGTTGTGTTTGTACTTCTAGTTCTGTGAGTTTTTCAAAATGTCATTTTTTCATGCCTACGCATTCACAAGTGTCTTTTTCATGTTTTCGGCTGTCACTTTTGCTTGCTTTCACTTTAATTAGTGTCATTTTCATGTTATATTTTCTTTGGAATGTGTCTCTTTCATCATCTTTCACATATCGCAAGTGTCGTTCACACTTTTATCTTCATATAGAAAATATCATCTTTGGCATGGGAAGTGTTGCTTATAATGTAAAGTGGAATTTTGGCTTGTTTCAAAGGGTAACTTTGGTGTTTATGAGTCCCTCCAGTCATGTATACATTTTTTATACTCATTCACAAAGTTTTATGCATTGTCGTGTGTGTCATCACTCTTATCGCAAGGTGTACCTTTAGTGTCACACTTGGTGAAAGTTGTCTCAATGTCGTCACATTGGGGGAAGTATGTTGTTCATGTATTCTGAGTGATCAATGTTATGTATTCAACTATTTTAAGTGTGAGATCATGCTCAAGTTTTTTCCTTATTCACTTTCGTCTTACTGATTCCATACTTAGTCTCATCCAAAAAGTCCACTCTTAGGCAACTTGACCTCACTTAACCCTCCTAAATTGTACATTGCATAGTTGCAACCCTTAATCCATTACATTGCCTCTCGAAACTACAAACTACTCAGTCACAGTATCCATCCTTGAACCTTGACCTCCATAACTGTGTAATCACCGCCTCCTAGTTAGCCTCAACTATGCATTGCATAATGTCAAGCATCAAGCCTCTAGCTTGACTCCTTGAACTGCTCAACTACACAATATATGATATCGTTATCCCTCCAGGAATGTGCATTGGGAAACTTCAAACCTAAATCCTCAAGCTTGAGCCCTAGAACCCCTAAACTACAAAATCTCCCAGCTTGCTCTCTTACCAGAACTATGCATTATGAAACTTCAAGCCTCAAGCTTTAACCTTGAGCTCTTGAGCCCCTCAACTATGCAATCACATAGCCTGGCCTCTAAAAATATGCATTGGGAAGCCTCAAGGCTCAAGCCTGAAGCTTTACCTCCTGAGTTCCTCAACTGCACAGTTCCTTGAGTCAGTGCTTCTATAAATGTGCATTGGGCAACCACAAACCTCAAGCCCCAACCTTGAGCTCTTGAGCCCCTCAACTACGCAATTCTTTGACCCTGTCCATCCTAAACTACACATTGCGTAGTCTCATGCATGAATCCAA
>APFE030248912.1:3676-35366 GCA_000404065.3 Pinus taeda
GCTCCCGTACTGGTATAAGGCTGCACCAGTACAAATATTGTAAAATGATTTTCTTATTAAGAAGAAGATTGAGATGACTTGCAGCAGGTGGTTTCTCCCGCATTGGGTTTCCACCTTATATCATGGTGTTCATGTGTGTGCCTTATGTGTGATGATCTATTCTATGTTACTGCATCTGTTAACTAATAATATGGTTGATAATGTTCTAATGCACTCATTGAAGATCAATTTACTTAATCATAAGAAGTTGTGGAAGTAGCATATATGAATCTGGTTATTGAAATGAAAAAGTTTTATTAATGTGATAATACTGATTCACCCCCCCTCTCAGTATTATTTCCAACAAATAAGGACTTAATAAACCATTAGGCCAAAAGCTGATCAGGAACATAGGTCTTTACCATTTGACGACGATGTCGCCACTCATGAACATGATCAGATATGTGAGTGGTTGTTGTTTGTTTAAAGTTGGTAAGAAGTTATGTCCCTGTTTCGTACCTTATGGGTAACTGAAAGTGGGTTAGAAAAGTAGTGGCAAGGGCGCTGAAGTTATAAAACGAATCTTTAGGCAATTCAATATACCATTTTGCTGTCGGACCAGTGAGCATTCTCTAAAAAATTCGAAGCCTAATTGAATCATTATTGAGGGTGTTAGACGAGCACCACAAATGAAAATTCATTACATGATTTGATGGATCTTCAACTGGATTTCCAGTGAATTTAGGAATATCGAAGGGAAGTTTAAGAGGAATCGCTAGCCACCAAGGGGGGTATGCAATTAGATCATCCATCAGTCGGTTCAAATCTGGTAATTCCAGAGTTGCTACAAAAGGCAACTGCAGATTCAGGTTTGGTGAAGAATACCCAAGATAAGATGGAATCGCCTGAGCAGTAGGTCTTTGCATACCAACATAATGTATCTAATGTTAGTAACTTTGATAAGGTTGTTGGACATAACCATTACAGTATGGTTGTTGATAACCATTTTGAAAATGCAGTTGTCCATTACCTACAAAGCCTTGTTGCTCAGGTCCTCGGTAAATTTACTGGAATTGTGGTTGTTGATATTGTACCAGCCATGGTTGTTGGACCATTTGCTATTGCTCAATACTGGAAGATTCACCAAGATGCAGGGTGATAATATCCGTTTGAGCTTGAGTCGTTCTAGGTAAGGAAGCACTAAGCTGAGATTGTGATTGAGCCGTAGAGACAAGAGGTTGTTTTATTGCAACCTGAGAGACTTGAGGTTGACACACAACAGGCAATGCTTGTACTTGTGACATAGTCATAATAGCAGGTGTAGTGGGAATATTTGACACAGGTTGGACCGGTTGCATTGAATATACAATCCTTGGTTGTTGAGGCAGTATTGGTACCCAACCACTGGATGCAATTCCAGTTTGACCTGAATTTTGTTGTGAACTCTCATATGGTTGTTCTCCAGGAGGGAACAATGAAAAAACATATTGCCATCCATATGGTGGCAATCCAGTGTTCAAAGGATATATCGGTCTTTGAAGACTAGTCTGCCCAAATTGATACTGGGATGCAGGATCAATTCGCTGAGTTTCAACATAAGAAATATCAGATGGGATTCTGAATGAACAAATAGGAACATACCATGTCATCCAAACAGTCCCCGACTGGACTCCAGCTAGTGATTGATAACTAGTTGGGACTGATAGTATACCAGAAAACAATGTAGGAATGGAAGTAGGAAGCTCTACCATAGCTGTATCAGATGACACAGTCCTAGATGTTGATGGTTGCTCAGACATGTTTATTCTATCCAAAATATTTCCTAGTGATTTGACAAGAACTTGCGATGAGAGATGATTAAAAGAACTAAATTCAGGAGTAGAAGGATACAGATGAATCCCATTCCCAAAATGTAATGGGGTACTGGATGGAAGATCCTATACTATCTCCTGTATAGCAATCATTCCATGTGGAAGAGGTAGACCGTCAGGTCCGTAAAATATCTCTGGAGCCGAAGAAGGTATAGCTTCTACAGTGACAGATACTGGAGGGGTGACCCCTTCTGAATTCTGGAACTCAACTTCCAGATGTTCAGGTAAGTGAACTTCAGTCCCTAGATCAGCTCTAGCTGAAGCTGTTTCAGGTATAGAAGTGTCTACCTTACACTAGGATCAGTTCTAATGTCCTCTTGCAACTGTAGAACTTCTTCTCTAAAGGCCGATGTACCAGAAATGATCAGAGTAATTGTAGTCTCTGACGATATTGAAACACAAGTTTCAAATAAATTAGGTGAATTGGATTTAGTTAAACGGGACCGTTTTTCCCGGAATGGCTTCGTTTCTGGAGTCAAAGAACAATGACTCGCTAGTCTCCATGAACGATGAGGTTTTGACTGACTTTCTTCCACGATTGTGGATTACTTGATCAACTCAAAATTAGGGGAAAATGATGTTATTTCGAATTAAATAAATTTTAATGATGCTTTTACACAAATTTTCTTTTTCAATTTTTAAGAGTCAAGAAAAAGCTAGAGATGACTCTAGCCCCCTTCGATTTTTAATGAGCCTGAAGTGAGAAGTGCTCAAATGGACCTTTTCTTTTAAGGAGTCAAAAAGGAACGAAAGAGACTACTCTAGAAATCTAGATAGAGGGATTACCAAACCAATCACAAAATTGCAATATACGCCTTGATGATAAATTAAAGAGAAATTACCAAGGACTTATGTACGACAGTCAATCTTCTCGAATGCTATGTTCAGTGCATTGCGATCGATAGGGCAGCAAACATGGCTTCTTATGGATAAATGGTATAAGCCTATTGTGGTCTCGCAATATATACTCAATGGTACAGGGAGAACAAGTCCGTGCTAGCACTTGTCATATCAAACTGGAGGAATCATCCAACCTTCAATGAAGATGATAGTTACTAGTTTTTACGATGCCGGAACACGTCTCTAGCCTAGACCTCTAGATGTGTTGCATTAGGTTCCAAAGCATAGTTAAGTTCATTGAAATTTATTTTAGAGTTGATCTTGCTTAGAAGTTTTCCTTTCAATGGTTTACTACGTGATGTAGATGTAAAATTCCTAAATACGCAATCTACAATGATAAACAATCGTTGTTTGTTTTGAGCAATGAAAATCCTAGCTACTAAGGAAAGAAGATTACGATTCTTTCAAACAAAGAGCAAAGAGCACACACTAAATGCACTTTTCCTAAATCATTTTTCACACACAGTATAAATGCAAATGCAAATGCATGTATTTTTTTTTCGCTCCCCTTAATGTGAAAGATGCCAAAAAGGAAAACTAAGTATAGCAAATATCTGAAATATTTCATTCAAAGCGACATTTCGACAATTTCTTTTTCAAAACAAAAAGGAAGACTAAATGACACTTTTCAATTTTTAATAGAAAATGCTTTCGACACTTCGAATAACAACAAATAAAATCAAATACATGACAAAAAGTTCAATTGACTATTTCAGAGAAGGAAGATTCGACAACACTTCTCTTTTTGACACAAAACGACAGTTACGACACTTTTTGTACCAAAACGACAGATCGATTTAAGCAACCTTTCGAAAAAGGATTGTAAATGAAGGAAAAATACATAAAAACATTTACTAATCACAATCAATGGAGATTGATCTATGCAATGCAAGCAAGCTTCAACAATGAGATACCGTTCATAAGTAGTAAAAAGCAACTAAACAGAGCTGAAAACAAGGACAAAAAACCCTAAATTTCAAGGAGAGAAATAGGTTCAGTCAGTCATCACACCTATGCTTCATAGAAACATGTATGAATTTCACCTACTACACTCGGGAAGTGTGATGCATACTAGTTGATAGTGACAGACAGTGCGATGGGCCAGGGAGCGTAACTGAGATGGGTTTTGACTCAAATTTGCAGCTGATTTCAGTGAGTTAAGATGAGCTATGATGGATAGTAAAGAGAAAAGTATAGAGGTATGATCTTGAGAGCTTACTAAGCTACCAAAAGGGCATCTAGAATTCTTGTAAGTCAGATGTTCAATTCATAAACAAAACTAGAGATTGACTGAAGCAACATTCATCTACTCTGCAATTGCAGAGCAAGAGCAGTTCGAAGGCTATTTGGCTAACTTCAGGCTCCGCCTATAGGTTATAAAATAAACAAAAACAACAAACAAGCGTCTATTCGGTCCCCAGTATGGTCACCATTTTGTTTCCAGGAAAACTAGTGTCTTTTCAATCTGCTAGCCCTCTAGGATTGGCAGTTATCCTAGAAAAAAAAAATCAAAGAAATTTGCAATTTCTTCTATGTATGATAGATAAGAGAGAGGCAAAGGAACCAACCTAGATCTTCTGCTTAACTCCTTGCTTGATCTCTCTCCCCTTGACAGAGCTTGCAACTCCTCTCCATACTTATCTCACTTGGAGAGTACCTGTAGAAACACAGTAACAAAGAACTATCAAAGCATCTTGATCTATTATATCATAATCATTGCAGAATCAAAAATACAATGACATTCACAAATAACAACATTCACAAATATGCAATTGTATGGAGGAAAACTTAAAGAACTTTATTAAATAGAAGGGAGAATTACAACCCAGCTATCTGATCCACCATCATCCTCCCAACATCAAAGCGCTCTTCACCTCATGAAAAGCAAGATCACCCAACAATACAATGCTCTTTCTGAAAGACACACTATTAGCACTTCCTTGTAAATTACAACATTCCAGCCTCTCAATCTCTCAGATGAGGGATCCATTTATAGATGTCTGCAAGGCTGTGAATCATCTCTGGGTTTTTAATTAGTGTCATTCCACTTGTTGTTCTTGGTTCCACTTAGAGATTTCTTAGATCTCTTACTCATCCCTGGGTGAATTCAGAGAGGCAAGTGTCATAGGAGAAGTTTCTAGAAGATTCCATGAGCATCCACTTAGCAAAGTGTCTCGGGCATTTGTCCATTATCACTCATCGCACCCCACAAAAGGCCTCTTCAGTATGCATCGCACTTGGCTAGTGTAGAATTCAATATGCATCACACCTTGATAGTGGAGCAGTCAGTATGGTCCAGTTTTGGCCAGTTCTGAGTGGTTTTCGAGGTGTAACTTTGACGGAATGATGTAATCATTGACCATGATCCTTTAGGGTATGAAACAACACTTTTAGGGTTTAAACAACCCTCAGTTTATGGACATATAAGATTGGGGTTGCAGTGCCCAAATATGTCTATAACATATGCATGTTACTGAGGACTTCCATTCAAAACCACAAAAAGGACAAGCCAATGACTATGGACTTTTTCAGCTAGTTTGAGCCATCGACCATGAATTCTGTGCCACCTTTTTAGGGCATGAATCAGGCCAATTCCAAAAACTTCATGAAACTCTTAGAAGTGATAAATAACAATGGAGCAGAGGCACTAATCCTAACACTTGATCAATGACTTGAATGGACCCCTACTATCCATGTCAGACATTGCGTTAAACATGTCATAAATATGTAATCTATAGGTCAGAACAACAGATATGAGCAAAGGGGTCTCATACTTATTTGAGATTCGTAAAGAAGAATTGTCGCCTTATCACAATAAATGAATTATCACCTATTAGGTCATCTATTAATTGTACATTCATTTTCAAATCAAAACATGATGAATTTACCATACATCAAGTCTGTCATAAAACATATTCATAACCAACCGAAATAACAAGGATATAACAACCATAATAGTCTCATATAAACTAGTATATTTACACATGAAATACCAAGGAGAAAGAGCTCTTATTAATGAATGCAAAAACTAACCAGGTATGGGACTTCGATGAAGCACCCAACCATAGATTGGTTGAACCAAATATTTCTTTCAGCCAATCACCCCTATGCCATATTCCAAGAAGGAATGTGGGACTCAAAAAAACACCAAACAAGGTTTCCTCAGGATTTACTACAATCCCGGCGGGATTACTAGGCCTTAAACAAGCATGGATGCCATCGGATTTCTCCACCTACACCGTGTGGAATTTTCCTATCTCCTAGTCTCTAGGCGTTACCCTATATCCCACCATACGATGGTTGAGGATTCTTAGGCCTAATAAGGACTCCATCCTCTAGGCTTTACTATATATCCCACCATTCGCTGGTCAAGGATTCTTAGGCATGATCAAGGGAACACACCTCTAGGATTTACCATATATCTTTGAATTCACCAGTTGAGGGTTCCTCGGCCCATAGAGGCACAAAAAATATGGCTTTATCGCAATCCCACTATGGTTCAAGGATTCTTAGGCTATGTGTTCTTTCTTTCAGAGACCACCTCACTCAGTTTCGAAACCATCTGGAAATTCATCTCAACCAAATGTAAGAGAACCCATCACACCATCGCTATCCTAAAATTGAAAGGCAAGGATGAAAAACTTCATCACACTCGACAAAACCCATGTCAATGATAATAAGAGAACCAAATACACACATCATGTACCATGTATGTCAAGTCTAGCAAGGAAATCACACATGCAAAATGATACCTACAAATAATCCCACTATAATTGCTTGAACCTACTCTTCCTTTATTGATCCTTGCTTCCTCTTTTCCTTCTGTGCTTTCCTTGATCCAAGGATGAAGTGCTCCAAGAATACCCTAAGTGTCCAAGAGTGTGAGAGAGAATAGAGAGGGAGAGCTCCAAAACTAAACTGAAAAAAGTCTGTCAACTGATCCTTAGGAGCCTTTTTATTAATGACGCCTCTATTTTCTTCAAATTTCCATTATTTTCCTTCATTTTCCTCTTCACATGCAACCTATGATATTTTACCTTCATTTTCTCCTAAAATCATTATTTTCATGAATGAAATTCTAATTAATGCCTCATGCCTTTCCAAAGCCTTTACCTTTGCCTTTTCCAGTTTCCTTTAGCAATCATAATTGAAATGAACACCCACACTAGGATGTTTTGAACAACATTCAACTTGGAATATGTGTCCCATGACCTTGGTTTTATTTTTTTTCTTTTATTAACTTTGTTACATGGATTTTTAACTCGGGGATGTTACCAAGCCCTACCCCTTGGGTGAACACAGTCCTTAGTGTTCAATGACACCTACAACCAGCAAAACCATTGAAAATTAAAACATACTACCCATGGAGCTTTATAACACAACTCGATGTGGTATTTACAATGAATAACCTGCTAAAATCATGACAATCATACCATTTACTGGAGCTTTATAACACAATTGATTATGTTATTTTCAATAGAAATCACATATAATAATGCACATTTGCTTCAACCAACAAATAACCATACTATCTATGGGGCTTTATAAATGCAACTCACTACAATATTTACAATAATATACACATATAAACATATGCACATTTTCTCAATGAACAAATAAAAGGATATGATTCATGCATCCGCAACAAGGGAATCCAGAGGCTCACACCTCCACCCTCAAAGTAATACTAGGATTGAACTCATTCCCAAGAAGTCCATAATCCACTGCAAAGTCAAAGATGTATTGAATGTCTAGTGCTACGATCATGCACTATCTGTACATAACACTACATATACAACATGCACTTAGCAACATTTGTACCCAACACTACATATGCATTATGCACACAACACCATATATACAACATGCACACAACATCATATGTACAAAATACTAGATATGCTACATATATACAACAACAATACTGCACATGCTAAGACCACATTGTCCTTACCAAGCAACCTTGCTTACAATGTCTCTCTACCATCCATGCTTGTCCTAGCATGTCCCGGATCACACTTTTTTTCATTCCATTAGTGTATCTCTCAACATTACTTGTCCATAACATAAACATAGACATAGTATAAAAACATAACATCAATTCATATCCACTTGATACTAACCTCATAAATTTGTCGAGGATACTCTTTCCACTAGATTCCCTATAAGACCAAGAACCTATTTCATGCCATTCACCTACATAAGCAATAATTCCTCCACAAATATTATCCCTATCAACCATGTCACAATGACATAGATATATAGATACATACATATATATAAGCATTAGCATAAAATAATCATGATCCTGTTAGAGCTAAAAAATTTGTGATCCATAATGTTGATATCAGTCTTTCGGATTAACCACATTAGTTGGTTCGAAACATTGACCAAATCCTAGCAATGTGATTAATACGAAAGACTGATATCAAAATCATGATCCTATTAGACAACAACATACATACATACTTATATACATATACAAATTACCATAAAAATAATAATGATCCATGATGATCCTGTTAGACACTACATACATACATACATGTATACATATATAGACATTGGCATAATCATGATCAAAACATAATTACCAAATATCATAAGGTTAAGGTTAAGAGAACTTTCTTTATCCGTGTACAACATGTAGAACATTGAGAAAAAAAGTTCCCAACATAGCCAAGGCATCAAATGCCTCACATTCATTTACTTTACCTTTTTTGTTATCTTTATCATGATTGTCCTACCACCATCCATTTACCCCAATAGAGCCAACCGATCCAACTGACTCTCATACTCTTGCCTTCAACTACCCTTACACAAGTACCAAGATTCATCTAGGTCTTACCTTACGTATTAGGCTTTATTCGACTCTCCCCAAGCCCAACTAACTTTCCTCTTTTCCCAACCAATTCCCAAGACCCTCAAAACATGAAAGGAAAGAACATGACAAACAAGAAGAAACCATGAAAACAAATACAATATGACACCACAAACAAAGTAGTATGGCCATGCACAAGACATAAACAAATTGCAAAATACCAAAAGAAAAGGACCAACAACAGATACCATGACTCAATACCCATGGCTTCCCAGTGCTTCCAATGGAAATCTTAGCCCGATCCTTCTTTAAGATTTCATGGCAGTCTCTTTTGCCATACAATTCCCTACATCATACTACCACACACACACATAACTATCAGTGCATAAATAAACATAAAAATACATCACTTCCTTACTTTGTTGCAATCGAGTCTTAAAATGTAATATCACATCACCCAACTGTTAGTTATATAAACACATCAACTATTACCTTGTCATGTTAATACCAAGCATGTTTCACTGCAACTGTTTACACATGTTATCCACATGTTCCAAAGATCAAGGAAACATATCTATCCATTTTAAATCACCCTTTACCAACTATAACAACCATGCCATAATCAACAATCAACTCACATTCATCAGTTGTAGTACATAATGAAACAACTATCAACTACTTTCACTCAAGTACATATCATTTATCTCATCACATATGTGTTAGTACAACCATCTTGAAACAAAATCATTTCTTCAAGAAATCTTCTAGATACAAACTCATATCATGCAACTAATAAAACACTCAAATAACATATAGACAACTATTATGGTGGCTATAACCACCCTCCAAAATTTTTCCTTAGCTTTGTTTTGGAGCCTCCCTACCAACCATCCTTAGCAGCATGTCTTGCACGTCAAGTACATGAGCTTCAGTGGTTTTCAAGCAGCATGACAGCCTATTCTTGATGGCCTTTTTCAATCCCCTAATAGGCTACTTCACTAGACTTGGCCCTGCTGCTAGCTGAGTAGCTCCCTCAAGAAATTGCGTAATTCTGGAGGAAAATCAGCCTTACCTCCAAAAATTGTGCAATCTTGACTGGCAGCTTGATAGGCTTAGAAATTGCTCAATCTTGCCTGTCAACCTTCATAGAGAAAATTGTGCAATCTAACACAAGAGGACTTCTCAGCCCAAAAATAGTGCAATTATGGGCAGCAGTCAGCTGCTTAGCTCAGAACTCGCGCAATCCCTCTGGGTAGCCAGCCCAGCTCCCTCCCATAAATGCACAAATTTCTCCCTCAGGCAAGTAGACTGTTGCATGTTCCATCAGGTTAATCGGTTCCACCCAGGACTGAGAAAACTTGACTTGCATGCATGGGCTGTTTTTTCCTGAAATATCAAAAAGCAACATGAAAAATGAATCCCTAGATTTTCGGGAGTTATTTTTAGCAATTGGAGGTTACATGCAAAGATTGTTTTAGAATCTTTCCTCTAAGTGTCACTTTTTCATAGATTTGTGTAACACGCATCATGAGCCTCAAACTTATTTATTAGACGCTTCATAGCTCACTTCTTCACATCTATCTTGGAGCTTTGACATCCCACAACACATCCAAGAGTCTTCGAAACATCCATCTCAACTATTTACGGGTAAGTCCGCTTAACTTGTCTTTTGTAGCATTTTTGTCACTTTTTGTGTTTTGGCTTGTGTGAGTGATGTCTGCATATTAGCTTGTACGAGATTCGTTTTAGTTTTCATTAGCATCTCATTATTATCACATGCATGAAACTGTTGTACACGAATGGTCATCGATTCAGTGACTTGCTTCACACACATGCATGTTGTTCCATTTTATGAATCTTTCATTCACTATTTGCATGCATGATCATTCACTCCTACTTACACTGAGTATCAACATGCATTCACATCCCCATGTTCTTTCAGTTGGTCGTCGACGAGTCTGGGCAACGTTGGCCCGAACTCTGCCTCACCAAGACAACATTGTGTGATCCTGAGAGGGAAGGCTCTACCTTCCTCCTAGAAAATGTGCATTTTTTCCCAGTGACTATCATCTAGTCATACAATGAACAATTCTGAGAGGGAGTGACAACTGGCCCAGAAAATTGTGCAATGAAATAATTGGGCGTGCAACCCCTACCAGCTGAAATTGTGCATTGTGTAATCCCAACAACCAACAGGCAAGTATGGATTGTGAGTTGTGCAATTCCAACAGTCAACCAACCCCCCAGCAGTCTGAACTACCTTTTGCGTAGTTCTGGTAGCGAGTCTCTTGGCCTCCCAGGAAAAATTGTGCAATCCTTGCTAGTCAATCCCTAGGTATGTTGTATGTCAATCCTCAAGTTTTCTTTGGTTTTAGCTAACATATTTCTTGAAATGCATATTGCCATGTCTCCAGATCTAGCAGGTGTTTGTCCACCTCTCAATAGTTCAGCATTAATGGCTTCTAAGAGAGCAGGATCAAAGGACACCGACGAAAGCACAACTGGAGCAATAGTTGAGCGAGTGTTTACAAGTTTATTGATCTATGAAGACACCAAGTTCATTGTAGATAAGGACATCAAGCTAAAATGGCAAGAGGTCAACGATGCATTTGCAGGCACATTTGGGGAAGACCTTGAAGACTGGCAAGTCTATGTGAACATTCACAATTCTAGCTTGTACCAGATTGCATGCAGGTATCCCATGTTCCCATGCATGGACATGATACATTGGATCATCTCGCAAAATAATCCTGAGACGATGACATTGAGCAGTGTTAGCGGGATGGATATTACTACCTTCAGGGCATAAGGTTATGCACAAATGTACCATAAGTCGAAGCCAGTGATCACCATGGAGACACCCCTCAACATACCCAACAACAATGCTAACTCTAGGGATATCTTGAAGAATTGGGTAAAGGAGCTAGCCAAATTTAGGATGACGCCCAACAAGGTTTAGAAGACAAAGATACTATGGAAGGCATATCAATACTTGGTCATCTTTTCATGTTGCCTGTATGGCCAAGAAAGCATAGACACCTTCCTGCAAAGTTTGGTGATCATGTTGGACCAACTGACCAGTAAAGGAAAAGTGTGCAACTGGTTTGACATGTTGGCTCACAGGCTAAAGGAACAAGTAACAAGAGCTTGACAGCTGCCCAAAGGTCAGTAAGAAGAAGTCTACATGTTCTCTTACATCTTGGATGCAATCTGTGCCCGTTGAGAGTCCCCAAGCTTGAAGTGGGCATGGACATCAGTGGCGACCTGTGTGAACACTTATTGTAAAATGTTTTCTGAATGCAACTTCAGAGGAGTTGTCACACAACTGTTAGATCATTTTTTCAACCTGATGTACAAGATGATATTTGAGAAGGATACCTTGGATGTCGAAGGCAGTAATGGAGGCACTGATCGACATAGCGGATTGGTATGGCTCACCGTCCAACACCTTCATACAGATGTATAGTGCGGAGAATCCTCCACATGTTTTACCAAAGTTTGCCTTGGATAAGCTCGTCATGTAGGAAGTATCGTACCACATCTTGGCAGGGTTGTCAACTAGGCTGTACTGGAGGAAGAAGGCACCTTGGCCCACTCTTCCATTTTGTATTGGGTTATATGAGATATGGAACCTCAAGCATGCAGATTTCAAAACAAAGGAGATCAAAAAATATCCTTCAAACGTCCGAAGCCTCAATCTGTATGACCCACATTGTGTTATGAAAGATCACTGCGCGAGAGTACAGTTTCAGTGGATCCATGTAGCATGTCATTGAGCGGAGGAGGACCCATGGAGATATTGTTACATCCTCTCCAAACCCAATGAACCGGTCGGAATCATTGTGGAATGGTTAGCAAAGTAGCATGAAGTAGCATCTAGGAGAGCACTAGCAGCAACAAAGGTAAACATACCGACATGTGACAAAGGAAAGAGGAATATTGTCGATAGCACGGAGGAGGAACAAAGCTGCAAGTTTCGATCAGAACCACTTGTGTAGAAAGAAGCTTTGGAAATAGAGGCAAAGAGGAAACAACAAGACAAGAGGAACATGCAAAGGTAGAGAGAAAAACAGAGGATGGAGGAAATAGATAAGGAGTTGCATGAGTTGAAGGAGCAACTCTAGAAGGAATAGCAGTTGCGCACATAGGAGAAGGAAGGGTAGTAGGAATAGGTACAGTAGGGGGTGCAACATGTATGGACACATGAAACTGTGCATGTATAGGTAGTCGACTCATTTGAATAGCTGTCACCAAGCAGGCAGGGTGGGTAATTGCAGGAGAAAGACTTTGCTCAAGAGATTGAACAAGAATTTGTGCAGATGGATACGAATATGCAGCAATAGGAGTTAGAGAAAGACATCAACCTCGTGTCTTACCACTAGGAGGTCGACCCACCAGCTTCACCACATCCAGAAGCAGAGAAAATCCCAAGCAACCAAGGAGAAACTGAAATCCTTGGAGACAACCTGGACGGAGAGATGCACAACATCTCATTCAATGAGTCCCAACATAGAGTTTTCCAATCTCACAGATCGTCAACTTTGGATGATCACACATCTCCTGTGCAGTTTGAGGAATGAGTGATCATTTATGGTGTGCACAAGCATCCAACAACATTGGCCGATGCTACCAGAGCATATTCCAAAGCCACTAGCTCGAGTGTTTGCTTCATGATAGCTGAAAACGACTGAATGGCTAAGGAGTTACAGAAGGCCAAGCATGGAGGAGAACTGGTTACAGCATCTTCCCCAGCAGAGTTGAAGAAGGAAATACTGAATGAAGTATTTTCCCTTGACACAGTCATGCAGGCATTGTATTCCAAGTTTGTTACCATGCATAAGGCAGTTATCCATCTCAATGGTTGGTAAAAATGATGTGCTAGGGGAGAACACATATTGTCGAACGTGCACAGTGTTTTTGATTACATGAAAAAATGGACAATTAGATACAAGGGAGCCCCATTAAACTTTCCCAAGATGATGAAGCCTAGAGTGGTCGAGTTGAAGGCATGCATCCCGAGTTAGATCCGGAACTATGAAGATCTCTCCTAGCTCATCACTAGTTTGCAGGCTTCCCATGCATGAGTATTAAGGAGCATGGATGTTGTTGTGCATGCACATGCAATCCCATCTATTGGGACACTCACCCAGGCAAGGACAAAGGCATAGGTTTGCCTGGAGCTTGACTTATACTTTGATGAGTTGATGCACATAGCCACAAGCCTAGACTTGATGATCAGTGCAGACACCATGCATTCGTATGTCCCTGGTCTCGCTGCACTCAAGACAATGATGTGCATGTTATCAGATGAGTTGGATAGACGAGGTCAAGAATTGTACCAAGATGCTATGGAGGCAAGAGTTTGTTTCCATAGAAATTTCACCTTAGAGTACACGGACACTGTTATCTCAAAATCAAACCCTGGAAGGCTGTTGACCAGGAAGACCTTAAGTAACTATTTCAAACCTACTTTAGGCTGAGGCTTAGCCTCCTCAACCTGAGAGGGCTCTCTCAAAAGGATTAATGATTTTTTCAATTGTGAGTAAGATGGCTAACTCTTGTAAACTAATGCAGAATTGTAGGTGGTGGAAACAAAAATAAAAGGCATCTATTGGGCTTATGGAGTCATAATATTTTCAGTATAACAATGATATCAACCTTACATAGAAGTCAGGGCATTAGGAATTCAACCATTCAGAACACACCAAAACACATATAGGACAACACAATCTATAAATATGTGAAGGAAATTACAGCACAATCAGTGATTTCTAAGTAATCACAAATCTATACCAATGCAAACACTGAGTAGAGGATAATACACAACATTCTGAACAGTAAAATCTTTCTGATTCATGAGAAGTAAAGTCAAGTCTTGTATTACTAAAACAGATTCATATACATAAAGCCAAATATCTGAGCTTTTATCAATAAATTTCCAACCTTGAGTACATTGCTCTTTCTCCTATTTATAGAATTATTTACATAGCTGAGATTCCTCCTCCAGCATGATGGGAACTCGAATTCTGCTTATTATGACACCTATTCAAACTTTAACTAACTATTAAATGCAACAAACTGCTAACTAGAAGCTTTAGAAACCTAAGACAATTAGGAGTCTAACTCCATCATCATGTTGGTAATAACATTAATTACAATCAACTCTCGTTGTCTGAGAAGTGGTCTCCTTCAATTTAGCTGTGGTGGATGTTCAAAGCTCCATACTGGTCCTCAATGTTTTATCCCTTTACTGCTGCTAAGAAGTGGGAAACTGCCCCTGTTTTTATGCTTTTGGTTTCTTCAAATATATTCAGAATTAATTAACCATGCTGATCCTCTTTGATTACCCAACAATCTATTGGAGTGCCACGTTCCTCATGTGCTGTCAACCTTTCCCATGTGTGAAGACAAAAACCTCCTCCAAGCTGTCTGACATATCATGGACTGTAGTAAATGTGATCACTTTATAACAAAAAGTTTAGAGTTGGGTTCGAATATATGTTTCCTCCACTTGTCTTGCCCTTGCTGAAAGTTGATACCTTTAAATGATCCTTTGAGGATATTCCTTTTTCAAAAAAATTCCCTCGGTCCCTCAAAATCGGTTGACTGAGTTAAAATTTTGTAGCTTTAGTAGTTTCGTAGTGCGCTACGAAACTGTTGTGTAATTCCAAAAACACAGTTTCAAACCAAAATTTTGCTATTTTGAGTCTCTTGATATGTAAACATTATTTTTAACTATCCCAAAGCTTTTCAAAACTGAGTGGAGATGTATCATTCTTCAAGAAAGAATGCAACAAAGAAAATCATCAAAATTTGATACATTACCTTACTTGATGTGTGACTTCCTTAAGGTAATTTTTTTTTTTTTTTTTGCTGGCTTAGCTGCATCTTTAAATCCTCAATTTGCCTCCTCATGACTCTGGTCCTAGATCTTAGTTGCATATTGATCATTCTGATGAATTTTGCTTCCTTAATTGCAGGGACTGTCCAGGTATAGAATTGGGCATTACAGTCAACCATCTTGGGTATTGAAGATGTTTTGTCTTCCCACAAGGCCTTCATTCTGTTAAAATTAGCTTGTTGGATGGCATGTTTCATTGAAGCTTTCTTCAATTTAGTAATTCCTAGGTTTGCTAATTTCAACTTCCTCTTTAACTCTTCCACACTATGTTCATATTGAGGGATAACTGTCTTTCTTTTACCTTTCTGATGCAACTGAGATGATATGTTTGGTAAAGTTACAAGTGCTTCATGAGACTTTGTTATTCCCTCTATTTCATTTGCCTCTAGCAATGTCTCTTGAATCCGTTTTGAATGCCTGGTCACAGGTCTTCTTTGTTTGAAGACAAACTTAGCAACCGGATCATCAAACTTGATATTATTCAAGGCATTAATTCTTTTAGTCTTATCCTTTCCTGATTTTATCAGATCTGCCTGGACCAATGGTGATTCTTCAATATCAATTTCCTGCAATAGGTCATTAAGACTTCCCTTTGAAATCGGGTTGTCTTCAGTCACCACTGCTTTGCCTTTTTCCTTAGATAATTGGCATCTTATCATTCTTCTCTGGACTACTTCACCTATGGATGATTCATTTGCACCCTCTCTGATTTGAGTTTTCTCTTTCTAGGATTGTTGGGGTGTATCTTGGATTATCAGTGGCTTGGTGGGTTCCCTTACCTATTTCCTAGCCTTCACCTTTACAAACCTCCTGGATCTTGTTTCTGCCTGATGATTAGTTGTTGCTGAAAAATATTTTGCAGTTTGAGGACTGAGACCAGTCTCTTTTTTGAAACCAGACATGAAGATGAATGTGGGCCAGTCTCTACCTACCCTCTTGAGTTCATGCAGAACAATCAACTTAACCAAACCATGGTGGAACAATGAAGTCTCACAGGCTTCTTTCCTTAGCTACACCTTGTCACACATTTTGCTTAGGCTGCGAAATAAGTAGAAAGGTAAATCAATAGATGTATTTCCTGTGAAATGCAACAAAAGTTTAAAATGATATGAATACACCTTATTATATCTCCCTTCACAGGTAAGGTACCTCTGTATGCAGGTAAGCAAATTGGCATACGAATCCTTGACATAACTTCTAGAAACAAACTTGTTTAAACCTGAGTTAATGAACTCCTGCTTTAGAAATTCTTTGCATGGGGTCATATCAAATTTGAAATTCTTAAACCAACTTTCTTGCCCATTTGGAATCTCTGTAACTGTGGATATTATGTCTGGTGAGACCTGCAATTCAAGCATACCAACCATTGAGTTCAGTCCTGTGAAATTCAAGGCAAATTCCTTGGTGACTTGTGCATGACCTCCCTGGAGTTTCTTGCAAAAATTCCAACATCCAACTTGCTTGAATGCATGCTCAACTTCTCTGTTCTTCAAGGTTACGTCTAAACCTTCAGGTTCGCTCCTCAAACACCTGCCTAACCTATGATCCTTTATTTCTGCAGACCCCTCCATGAAACTCTAGCGGAATGATATTTCTTATGACTGGCACTGTCTCAATCTTTGATCTCTGCCTCGCTTGATATCTACCTCGCTTAATAGTTGCCTCGCTTGATACCTGCCTCGCTTGGTGTTTAATGAATTCAAATTGGCTTCATGTTAAATGAATTCAAATTGAAAGATTTCAGATTTTTTTCTCATGCAATGAATACAATCATCATTATGACTGTGAATACCTGGCTCTTCTTGAAACTTGCAATATGAGCGTACCAAGGTACCTAATGACTCAAATGATGGAGATAAGTGATTGGACATGATAGGTGAAGTGTATAAGCTGGTAGTGGATGATGTAAACATAACTGAACTTGACAGATATGAAAGCTAAGAAATATTTTTTACGGACTGCACAAATCTCCGATTTCGTAGCACATCCAGTGTAAAATTTAGGTTTTTTACTACGAAATCACCTAAAGTATGTTGCGCTACGAAAACACCTAAAGTATTTATGCGCTACGAAATCACCCAAAGCATGTAACACATAATAATCTTTGAACAAAGCGACACATGGAGATTGTGTGAGTTATGAGACCAGTGACGAATGAGAATGGATAGTTGATCTTTTGAGCATACCACTAAGACTCCTAAGACTTAGAGTCTAAGGCAAACAAAAATTAAACCTAGATTAGCACTGAACCTTTACCATCAAACTGATGTAAACAATTTTGGAAATTGCTTCTTAAGTGATAGCAGACACCATCGTAGACTACAAAGCTTGGCATCAGTTCCACGGGGGTTTCACCCATTAAACCTCTGACATAGCATGTGAATTCGTGTCATACTAAACAATACCCTTAATTTGACTACATATTGGAAAATACCTTTAAAAATCACATTATTTAACCCACTAGGAGGTCGACCCACCCACTTCACCACATCCAGAAGCGGAGAAAGGCCCAAGCAACCAAGGAGACATTGAAATCCTTGGAGACAACCTGGAGGGGGAGATGCACAACATCTCATTCGATGAGTCCCAACATAAGTTTTCCAATCTCGTAGATCTTCAACTTTGGATGATCACACATCTCTTGCATAGTTTGAGGAATGAGTGATCATTTCTGGTGTGCACAAGCATCCAACAACATTGGCCGATGCTACCAGAGCATATTCCAAAGCCACTAGCTCAAGTGTTTGCTTCATGATAGTTGAAAACGACCCAATGGCTAAGGAGTTAAAGATGGCCAAGCAGGGAGGAGAACTAGTTACAACATCTTCCTGAGCAGAGTTGAAGAAGGCAATACTGAATGAAGTATTTTCCCTTGACATAGTCATGCGGGCATTGTATTCCAAGTTCGTTATTATGCATAAGGCAGTTATCCATCTCAATGGTTGGCAACAACGATGTGCTAGGGGATAACATATCTTGTCGAACGTGCATAGTGTTTTTGATTACATGAAAAAATGGACAATTAGATATAAGGGAGCCCCATTACACTTTCCCAAGATGATGAAGCCTAGATTAGTCGAGTTGAAGGCATGCATCTTGAGTTAGATCTGGAACTATGAAGATCTCTTGCAGCTCATCACTAGTTTGCAGGCTTCCCATGCACGAGTATTAAGGAGCATGGATATTGTTGTGCATGCACATGCAATCCCATCTATTGGGACACTCACCCAGGTAAAGACAAAGGCACAAGTTTGACTGGAGCTTGACTCGTATTTTGAAGAGTTGATGCGCATAGCCACTAGCCTAGACTTGATGATCAGTGCAAACACCATGCATCAGTATGTCGTTGGTCCGACTGCACTCAAGACAATGATGCACATTTTATTAGATGAGTTGGATAGACGAGGTCAAGAAGTGTACCAGGATGCTATGGAGGCAAGAGTTTGTTTCCATAGAAATTTCACCTTAGAGTACACGGACACCATCTCAGACTATGAAGCTTGGCATTAGTTCCATGGGGGCTTCACTCATTGAACCTCTGATAGAGCATGTGAATTCATGTCATACTAAACAATACCCTTAATTTGACTACATATTGGAAAATACCTCTAAAAATCACATTATTTAACCCCCTACCAATATAAATCCAATACACCTTCCCAATTTATAAAACCCCTATTTTCACTAAATATTGTATGTATCCATTTTTTTATTCACATTATTTATACCCTTTTATTTTTATATCCCTGGTATAGTGACATGATGCCTCTCTTATGACCCCACATGCATTCTTCAATGCACCTTTCTTCTTTTGATATACACTGTAAATGCATATTAGTTGCACCTTTCTTCTTTTGATAGACATTGTAAATGCATATTAGTTCTCCCACAATGCAATTACTTAACCCACACTCAAGCACATCTCACTATGATTTGTGGCATTTAATGGCTAAGAGGATATGTACCCTACTGAGCCAACATACCTGAGAGAGGAAATGGCCCCTTGGTTTCCAACATACCCGAGAGAAAGAAGAGAATTCTGCACCACCAAAATAGAGGGAAGTCTGCACCACTAGACCATTGGAGAAGGAACCATCACAACTTGACACATCCAGCCAACATGCATGGTACAGTACTACAACATGATATGGCACTGAATGATACACACTGTGAGGGTTAGGAACACTTCTTGCTCATTGATAATACTTGCTGCTTTTCCGAAGGGAATTTCAAGCTTAAATGAAAGTAAGGTTATTATTATTTCTTTGAGGAACAGGAAGTGGTAATGAAAGGCCTTGCCTTAAGGTCAAGCTCTTCTTTTAGTTTGAGGGAAAGTGTAAGCTCAAGCTCAAATTCAAGCTCAAGGTTAACGCCAAGCTCTTCTTTTAGGGACAGAGAGGTAACATAAGGCAGTTAGCCATTATGGGAGATTAGGTTTCATTAGGTTTGAAGGGGCAATGAAAAGATAAATTGATTCTACTGAATGACCCATCCAAACAATCTAGCCATCACCATAGTCATATCACCATCATTGATCCTACAAGGTGCTTTCTATGTCCTATTAATTAGTGTGGGGATTGTTTTTCTTGTTTTAATGCTCTCTATGGGTCTTTTATGTTCCCCTTCCCTTCTTCGTTGAGCTCTATCATTTTTTTGTCATTTGACAAGAACACCATTTTTTTTGTTTTCCATTGGTTGTTTCATAGTTGGAAGGTATCGTGGGGGTGGATAATCTCTGAGAGATAACAGAAAGAATGAACACAACACTGAAGTGAAGAAATACTTTCAATCTTTATAAAGGAAGAGTACTATTCAATGGCAGTTGGGGAGGGAGGGCCAGCCAACATGATAGGCTGGACTTTCTTTGATTTCGATAGGATGGAATTTCTTTGATTCCGGATATAGAAGCATTGTTTTCCCTCCAACCTAGAGAAACGTTGTTGGAAAAGGCACACAAAGATCAACAATGTTCTAGGAAGATTGATTATGTGCATGTATATAAAATAACATATAAATTGATCTATATGATGATGAAAAATCAATTGATGAATCTTTGTGAATAGGTTTGCACCAAATAAGGTGTTGAAGCACAAGTCTAGACCCTCTAGATTCAAGACAACTATATACAACCAAGGTCGGGGCCCCAAATCTCAAATCAAGGGTGCAATACCAACCTAGACATGCTTAGAAGAAGAGGATGGAAAAGTACCAACACATGTGCTCTTAAGGGAATAACACGAAAGCGTGAAATCACCTTTTGATTCACTATCATCTCACCAATGAGATATGGAATATCACTCATAGACTATGTAAAATGCAACAATGTATTGGAGATAACGCATAGGCATTAAATGAATGGACTACAACTAGAACATAATTCAAAATTTTGGTTGTAGAGGTGATCTGCTCCATTTGGCTAGCTCAAAACAATGGTGTATTCCAAAATAAACCTCCAAATGTCTACAATATTATCTACATGTTGAAGGAAAGCATTACCTTATCATTCACCTCACTAAAGACAAGGCTTCCTTGCACTCTCATACCTTTTAAATACAATTCTAAAGGTCACAACCAAGCCAGACTCCACCTCTGCACAATGATTTGACCGCTAAGTCAATGAAGGCATACATAATCTACCCCCTCTGGTTTTGAACCTGTGACCTCTTAGGAGGAAACACATGCTCTTAACCATTAGGCCCACTGAATATAGATATAGTGGATTTATCTTTAAGGTCTCTTTTACATAATGAGTGACTACAATGGAACCTCATTGGAACTAACATCATAGGAAATAGAAATGACCCTAGAAACAATATTAAGAACTAATATCTCTTCCTTGAAATAGGAATGACCCTGGAATTTCTATTATTAGAGAATCTCTTGAAAATATAAGCTAAACAATATTAAAGTGATGTCCTGAACACCAAGAACCAAGAGCCTTATCGCCCTATAACGAAGCAACCTACACAAGATCAAATTTAAGGCCTAAAATTTCAACTAAACAAAAGACATACAGTTTTGTGCCATCAAGCAAAAAGTAAATCCATACTTCCCCTAAACTCTACAAGGACGCTAGTTCTTGCCACTAATACAGTGAAGCTCTTTCTATTTTCCATGACCAGAGTTTATAAAGAGAGAAGATACAATTCGCATTAGTACCAAAATGTTGATAAGTAGTTATAAAAACTACAATAGCCCATAAACATTATTAACAAAATTATATACAAAAATAACACCACCAACTAAAGAAGTATTGTTCCCTTCCTTTCCCACCTCAATTCCTATAGGTTATCACATTCACTTCAATAGAATGTTATCCTTACTCCATCACAAAAAATGTTTCGTGGTCTACATAAGGTACATCTATTATAATACATGAAGAACGCAAAGAAAGGCTTGTGGAAGATAAATCTGACACTTCAAATCAACAAATCATGCACCACTAAATCAAAATCATTCAAGGTTAAACACCAAAAAAATATCTTTAGAACCAACTCCAATAGTAAAACAAATATAAAAAATGTGGGAATTGTTTATTTTTATTTTTTAAGATGCTTTAAGGGTTCCCTATAAAATGCCTATAAATCATCTGTCTCATTAAAACAAAGAACATGATCCAACAACTTGAAATTGATACTAAAACAAATATAATGAAGCCTATGTTTGTAGAATAAGAAATACAAATGAACCATAATCAAGAAGGTATTAGCAACACATAACGTAGAAATTTCTCTATAGATCAGCTAGCTCTGATACCATGTAGAAATTCTCATTGTAGATTAAACTGATTATGAAATGTACTAAATAAAAATACTTAATCTACTTCTACAATCAAACTTGCAGAATCTTAATTGATTTTAGCAATATCAAATAGAACACATATAATAGAGAAGAAGATTCAATCACACATGAAACACAGAAGAATACTCTGGGGAAAGCCTCCGCTAAAAACCCCGCTATCTGTATTATCATACAAGTGGAAATATCTCAGGATTACACAAAGCTTTAGCTCTCAAGCTATCCAACTCTTAGTACAATCGCTCACTGCTGCTCATAGACATAATAGACAACACATATGCCTTCCTTTAGTCCTCCAAGCCTCCTATTCCGTTGCACAGTTTCTCCTGGGTCCTCCAACTTCCACCTGTGTGTTTCTCACCTCACACATTGCTTTGACCTCTGAAATAATTGCACAATCCTGAAGTAGTTCATTCCTTTTGCATGGATGAGTTTCCTTTATAGGAAAATTCCTCCAACTGATAGTACAATTTACCTGTCTTTAATCTCAACTGGATCTCTGTCTAAACTGACATGCATGAGTTATTTATGAGAGAATATTCAGTTATTTGGAGAACACTAGTTGCATGCATGCATGCGATAACTGACTGAACTTTCAATTAGTTCTTCCAATTGTTTGGAACTAATTTGACTGGCCTTAACTCAATTAACTGAGCTAACTAATTACAACTCAAATACAACTCATCCTTATCTCCTTAATTAAGGGATAACTTCCTCAATCAAAGCGATAACTATTGCATGTCTTCACAAAGACTTCATGTTTGAATTTCTCCAACTAATCAACTCAAGATGAATTAATTAATTATTTTTCAAACAGCTAGTGAGACTAAATTCAAATTTTAATTCTCAATTCTGATTCAAGGACAAATCAAAATTGGAATATATCCTGAAATTCTATTTGTAGCAATGTTATTTTTAGCATTTCTATTTTTTGCTATTTCCAACAGAGTTGGAGTATATCCTGAAATGCTATTTATAGAAATGCTATTTTTTAGCATTTCTATTTTTAGCATTTCTTGTTGCTATTTTCAACACTCCCTCTCAACAAGAAAGGCATTCAACTCGAACCCGATCCTAAACCATTGGAATGTTCTGCATGCAAAAATTCTCTCAAGTGTTGTTGCTCCAGCAACTCCAGAAACAAAAAATATCCAACCTGAATCAGTATGATGCATCTGTCATCAAAGTATTTGACTGATATTGCCTCTATCGACTAAAAACTATACACCTTTGTGCTTTTTAGTATCTTACTACTCTAGCCTCTATCACTTTGATATCTGACTACATCAATCCCACTAATTCCTCCTACTGCATCTGTTCTACTGATGGTCCTATCTCCCAGCATGCATCTGCACTGCACCTCCTCTCATCATGTTGCATCGTGCTGCCCACTGCTGCACTGCAACTCAGTTACTAAGAAGTAAGTAACTAATATCCCAACTAACCTCCCTGTTGATCTAGAAACACCCTATGATGCTGAAGCTCCCTCTGCTACTCCATCCATATCTGTCTCTACCCACTCATCTAGTCCTGCTACTCCTTGTCGGGGCTCCTGTAGCAAGGTCTGATCAAAGAGGTTAGGTACCTCAAGGATCCTGTTATCACTAAACAAATTTCAAAGAAAAGGGTAAGATAAAGGTTAATTGATCCTGGACATATTCATGTTGATCTTGGTCGTGTTCATACAATTGGCATTTGATACAATTCTTAGTTTGTGCAAACAAACTCATGGTGAGCAAAGATCAGAAATCTTCATCAAATTCAAGTGAGGCAGTTCCTAAATTAAGCAAGGCAAGACACATCAGATGGATTAATAATAGGCTCAGACCCAACATCAAAGTGATGAAGAGGCAAATTGAAGACTTGGAGATTCAGCTAAGTAAGCGTGAAGGACATCCTTAGCTAAAACAAATCACATAGCAAAGTAAGGCTAAGTCCTAATTTTGATAGATTGCCTTTGAAGTCATTTTAAAAGGATGGTGTTTATGTTTTCAGTTTTGAACAACCTCATGGTATATGGGAAATTAATTTCAATATAAATAGGCTCAAGATAGTCGAATTGGCATTAAAACTGTGTTTTGGTGATTACACAGCAGTTTCATAGCACGCTACGAAACTGCTAAAAATGATGCCTAATACACAGCAGTTTCGTAGAGCGCTACGAAACTGCTGTAGCTGCATATTTTGATGAAGTTGACCAATTTTGAGTGACAAAGAGAAAATATTTTTGAAAGGATGTTTATGAAGAGGATCATTAACAAAGTGTGAGCATCCAGCAAGGGTAAAACAAGCAGAGAAAGAACATAGGCGAACTCTAAAGCTATGTGTTATAAAGATGATCATTATTCATAGCTAGTTTTGTTCATGATGCTTTAGGAAGCATTAAAGAGGTTTTGGGAAAAGTCTACAGTGTATTTAAAACAAGATAATCCAATGCAATTGTATGAAGAACAACTGGGGTAATTGATTTTGAAAGTCCTTGTGGAGACTAAAAGCAAAAAGGAGGAACTTTCTCTCCCTGTTTTTACCAGTCAATTTCTATAAGCGTTTATGAGCAGTTAAAAAATCATCTCTAAAAAGTTAAAGAGTTTTTCATTATTAATATACTGAAGTACAAAAGCCTCTTCCACTTTCTTCAAATCCATTATGATCTGTGAGAAATGAAGGACCAAAGTTGCACTACGAAACTGTTGTAGGTGCAGTTTTTCACAAGCATATTTTTACACCTGTTTTTCAAAGACTCATTATGGGCGGTAGGAAATATGTTTCAAAAAACAAAGAGAGGTTTTTGTTTAGAATGGATTGGTTCAAAAATCCTCCTTCAGTTTTTCCAAATACATTTTTTGTGGGAAGTTATGAGCTCTGTCCCAAGACCTATTGTTCAGCTAGAACAGAGCAAGGGACAGTCTCCTAGTTTCTAGGAACATCAAAAGGATGAGTCATCAAGGGCCAGCTGGAAGGTTATGAGCACCATCAAGTTCGAATTCATGGAGTTTTAGGTGTCAAATAATGTTTTAAATGTTTATATAAGGTTTTTTTTATCATAATGAGGAGTTACACTCCTAATTGTTTTAGGTCTCTAGGACTCCTAGTTAGCTGTCTTTTGTATTAAATAGTTAGTTTAAGTGTCAATAGGTGTCAAATAAGGACGAATTAGAAGTCCCCTCATGCTTGAGGAGGAATCTTATCTATGTAAAGAATTCTATAAATATGAGAAAGAGCAATGTAATCAGGGTTGGAAATTTTATGAGAAAACACTGATATTTGGCTTATGTAATACTCTGTTTGATAATACATGTTTGGCTTTACTTCTCAGGATTCATGAAGGATTTTATGTTCAGAATGTGTGATGCTGTCCTGTTCCTAATTATTGCAGTGGTATGAATGTGTAATCACTTAGAATTCACTTGAGGTGCTCTAACTTCCTGTATGCATTCATAGACTGTGTGGTCCTATCTGAGCTGTTATGTTCTGAATATTTTAAATGTTGAATGCCCTAACTTCTATGTAAGGTTGAATTCATTGTCATACTAAGATGTTGTTGACTCCATAAGCCCAATGGATAGTTGCTAAATGTGTTTCCACCATTCATATTTTTACAGTTGTTTCACAAGAGTTAGCCATCTTAACTATAATCAAAATCATTAACCGTTTCTTGAGAGAGCCTTCTCAGATTGAGGAGGCTAAGCCTCAGTCTAAAGTAGGTTTGAAATAGTTACTTAAGGTCTTCCAAGTCAGCAGCCTTCTAAGGTCTGATTTTGAGATAACATTTTGGTGCGTCTGCCGGGAGTCTGAAGATTATTCATTCCCGAAATCAAGAGGCTGAACTTCTGAAGGTAGCATGAGCTTAGACATATTTTTGAGGCTGCAAAACTACCTTGGTGACTCCACACATCGAATAAAAAATTGGAAGGTGACTCCACTGCTAGAAGATCAGTAGCTTGATGAAGTTCCAAGATGAGTTCCACTGCAAGAATGAATGCTAGGTATGCTCCTATGAATCGGTCTCATATCCCTGGTTTTCCAAATCCTATGCCAAAGGTTGATTGGTTAGAGGATATTCCAATATTCAAAGATGAAAAGAAAGGCAATGTTGCTCTTCATTTGGTTAGGTTCCATGCATGTACGCAGTCTTAAGGTTCATTTCCCAGAAGATTATCTCATGAAGATGTTTATGACCACTTTAGAAGGAAAAGCATGGTCTTGGTATAAAAGTTTGGAAAATGGTTCAATATATTCACTTGCTAGTTTTCATGATGAATTCTATGAGATGTATAAAGAATGTCATCCTTCCTTATTATTGCTCAAAGATTGTTGTAGAAATTCTTTAAGTCTTATTCAGTACTTGGAGGATTGTTATGATGATGATGAATTTATGGATGAAGAAATTTTAGAGGCTCTTCATAACAATACATTTCAACGCCAAGAAGAAAGTATAACATCCCATGAAATGCAACATGAAAATCAACAGGGGTTTACTTATGAAAACCATGTTCAATCCTCTGATATTGATGTAGAGGTGCAGCAGTCTTCTCAATCTTCGAATCACAAAGAGTATGAAATTGATTGCAAACCCCATGAAGAAGTACTCGAAGATAGCTTTTATAATCTTCAGGCAGAGGAAAAGGTCGTTCAATTTTGTGATTCCTTGCAGCATCTGACATCAATGAATGATCATAATAAGGAGGAAAATTACATTGTTTGTGGGAATCATTCGGAAAAGCAGTTGGATAGCATATCAAATAAATCATGTGTGGTTGAGGATCAGTTTTTTGAAGAGATAGAATGTTATGATGATTATCAAAATAACCATGTTCTCTTTGACCCTATAAATGAATACATGGCAAAGTTTTGCACATCAGTATTTCAATTTCATTTGCATTATGAAGATCATATACATTATAAGTTGATTTGGTCATATCACTACCATGGTTATTTTGAGGTTGAATGCAGTCAAGAGCCTCCAATATCAGAAAGGACAATTGATTGGCTTTATTGGAAATATCATGTTGCTTGAGCTACAAGTGGAGCTTGCAGCTGATAGGGTAGGTAGGTAGGAAAATGAAAATAAGCTCAAGGTTGATTGAGCATTTTTTTTTAGTAGATATAAACTTCTCTCTCCTACAGTGATCATCAAGCTCAAGCCCGAGGTGAAGGCCCAAGAAGCTTGAAGGGGATTCTTGTCAAGAAAATTTCTATTTTTCATAAAAGGATAAAGCATTGGACCTACGAGTTCTTAATGTACTACAGGAGCACACTATCCCAAGTGGAGCCACTGTTATCACTAAAACAATTTCAAAGAAAAGGGTAAGGTAAAGGTTAATTGATCCTGGACATATTCATGTTTATCTTGGTCGTGTTCATACAATTGGCATTTGATACAATTCTTAGTTTGCGAAAACAAACTCATGGTGAGCAAAGATCAGAAATCTTCATCAAATTCATGTGAGGTAGTTCCTAAATTGAGCAAGGCAAGACACATCAGATGGATTAATAATAGGCTCAGACCCAACATCAAAGTGATGAAGAGGCAAATTGAATACTTGGAGATTCAGCTAAGTAAGCTTGAAGGACATCTTTAGCTAAAAGAAATCACATAGCAAAGTAAGGCTAAGTCCTAATTTTGATAGATTGCCTTTGAAGTCATTTTAAAAGGATGGTGTTTATGTTTTCAGTTTTGAACAACCTCATGGTATATGGGAAAGTAATTTCAATATAAAGAGGCTTAGGACAGTCGAATTGGCATTAAAACTATGTTTTGGTGATTACACAGCAGTTTCGTAGCACGCTACGAAACTGCTAAAAATGATGCCTAATACACAGCAGTTTCGTAGCGCGCTATGAAACTGCTGTAGCTGCATATTTTGCTGAAGTTGACCAATTTTGAGTAACAAAGAGAAAATATTTTTTAAAGGAATTTTATGAAGAGGATCATTAACAAAGTGTGAGCATCCAGCAAGGGTAAAACAAGCAGAGAAAGAACATAGACGAACTCTAAAGCTATGCGTTATAAAGATGATCATTATTCATAGCTAGTTTTGTTCATGAGGATTAAGGCAGCATTAAAGAGGTTTTGGGCCAAGTCTATAGTGTATGTAAAACAAGATAATCCAATGCAATTGTAATAAGAACAACCGGGGTAATTGATTTTGAAAATCCTTGTGGAGACCAAAAGCGAAAAGGAGGAACTTTCTCTCCCTGTATTTACTAGTCAATTTCTATAAGCGTTTTTGAGTAGTTAAAAACCCATCTCTAAAACGTGAAAGAGGTTTTCATTACTAAGATACTGAAGTACAAAAGCCTCTTCCACTTTCTTTAAATCCATTATTATCTGGGAGAAATGAAGGACCAAAGTTGCACTACGAAACTGTTGTAGGTGCAGTTTTTCACAAGAATATTTTTACACCTATTTTTCAAAGACTCATTATGGGCGGTAGGAAATATGTTTCAAAAAAAAAAGAGAGGTTTTTGGTCATCATGGATTGGTTCACAAAAGCCTCCTTCATGTTTTCCAAATAATTTTTTTGTGGGAAGTTATGAGATCTGTCCCAAGACCTATTTTTCAGCTAGAACAGAGCAAGGGATAGTCTCCTAGTTTCTAGGAACATCAAAAGGATGAGTCATCAAGGGCCAGCTGGAAGGTTATGAGCACCATCAAGTTCAAATTCATGGAGTTTTAGGTGTCAAAGAATGTTTTAAATGTTTAGATAAGGTTTTTTTTATCATAATGAGGAGTTACACTCCTAATTGTTTTAGGTCTCTAGGACTCCTAGTTAGCTGTCTTTTGTATTAAATAGTTAGTTTAAGTGTCAATAGGTGTCAAATGAGGAGGAATTCAAATTCCCCTCATGCTTGAGGAGGAATCTCAGCTACGTAAAGAATTCTATAAGTAGGAGAAAGAGCAATGTACTCAGGGTTGGAAATTTTATGAGAAAACGTTGATATTTGGCTTATGTAATACTCTGTTTGATAATACATGTTTGGCTTTACTTCTCAGGATTCATGAGGGATTTTATGTTCAAAATGTGTGATGTTGTCTTTTTCCTAATTCTTGCAGTGGTATGAATGTGTAATCACTTAGAATTCACTTGAGGTGCTCTAACTTCCTGTATGCATTCATAGACTGTGTGGTCTTATTTGAGTTGTTATGTTCTGAATATTTTAAATTCTGAATGCCTTGAATTCTATGTAAGGTTGAATTCATTGTCATACTGAGATGTTGTTGACTCCATAAGCTCAATGGATATATACTAAATGTGTTTCCACCATTCATATTTTTACAGTTGTTTCACAAGAGTTAGCCATCTTAACTATAATCAAAATCATTAACCGTTTCTTGAGTGAACCCTCTCAGATTGAGGAGGCTAAGCCTCAGTCTAAATTAGGTTTGAAATAGTTATTTAAGGTCTTCCTGGTCACTAGCCTTCCAGGGTTTGATTTTGAGATAACAGATCATATCCCTATTTCAACCTTCTTGGGACTATCTCTTCACATCGCCCCCCTTACACCTGTAGGTATGGTTGCATGTGATCCCTCTGCCCACTTGGCTTGAAATCTCCCCCTACTGGAGGTCTCTGCATGAGTGGATATCTCCACTCGATCTCCTCTCGGCTTCTCCAGTTGTGGCTGTTACACAACCTCCTCAAGCTTCTTCACCAATTGTGGCTCCTCTACAATTGTCTGAGACTTCTTCTAGCGCTGCATGTTGAGAGGTAATGTACTCTCCCTATCAACCACCAAGTCTCCAACATTTCCCTTGCTCCTCAAGGCTTTGCATGCATCTTGAACCTCAAGAGCATACAGGTTCTTGACTCGTGAACTGATCTGCTTCACCTATCTTGTGGTGATGTGTCTAAGGAAAAGATTTCCCTTATCGAAGACAACATCGTAGCCTTTGTCCTCCAACTTTGTGATCGATACCAAGTTCTTCTTCAGTCCAGGAAAATACTTCACATCTGTCAAGGTAATGAGAGCTTCATGCTCCCTCTGAAGAGCAACTATGCCTACTCCTGAAACACTATAATTTTCATCAATATCCATCTCTATGTGCATCTGGAGGTATTTTTCCTCCAAGGTACTGAACAAACTCTTATCACCGGTCATGTGGAATGAAGCTCCACAGTCAAGAAACCAAACACAACCCATCATTGATGAAACCATGCATGCGATGAGGGTAAAATCCAATTCGAACTGATAGGCCAATGCCTCACCTTCAGATCCTTTCGAGGATCCCTTCTTGGATTTCTTCAATGGACAATTAGTTGCATAATGGCCCACCTCATGACAATTAAAGAATCTCACTTTATATTTGTCAATCTTCTTCCCACCATGGGAAGAACTCGATTTGGAATGAGAATCCTTCTTCTTCCCTTTCCTTGCCTTACTAGCTAAGGCTAGATTTTCTTCATCCTCCTTGGATGAAGAACCATCTTTGGTGCTCTTTCTGATGTCCTCCTCCATCAGATCTATATCACTCATTACCATACATTTTGAAACTTAGGAGGACATCAGAAGGAGCACTTGAGATGGTTCTTCATCCAAGGAGGATGAAGAAAATCTAGCCTTAGCTAGTAAGGCAAGGAAAGGGAAGGAGAAGGATTCTCATTCCAAATTGAGTTCTTCCCATGGTCGGAAGAAGATTGACAAATATAAAGTAAGATACTTTAATTGTCACGAGGTGAGCCATTATGCAACTAATTGTGCGCACAATGTAATCTCCTTAATGAATACTTGATCATCCTGTGACCTGTAAAAAAATTGGTACAAAGAAAACATAAGTGTGCTCTAGAAGAAATGGCCAGTTCCTTCATGATTCTTACGCAAAAATTTCATACCAGATAAAACATATTAAGGACAATCAAAGTGTTGAAATTGAATTAATCATGATATTAAAATCAATCCCTTCTTAAAATAACCATGAAAATTAATACTCCCTGTTGGTGTTAGATGAAATATGCTCGGCAAAAAGATTGGCATTAGAAAAATCTGTTGTATTCTGCATATTAATATGTCATATAAAAGTATTCAACAAAAAAGTGTTATGCTTTTAATGCCAACATGAAGCTATCAAAATAATATAATCATCATCTATAGAATCCTCCAAATTTTTGATAAATCGATCCTCAATTTTTTTTTTCAAGTGTTCCATTTTTTTATTTTCAAACCTGCCTGAATTTTGTGAAAAGGTTGTTTGTTTTTTTTTAATTTTTGCCCTTGTACCAACTGTTGCAGTTTCATCCAGTTCCTATTTATTTTATGCCAATACCCTTCACATGCCAATGTTTACTTGTTAAATTCTTCAAAACACAATTGTCACACAATACAACAAATTTGTTATTTCTCTTATTTATTGTTTGTTTGGATTTTTTTTTTTTTTAACAAACATAATATAGAAAAAAAACAATATATCAAACCTAACAA